>JAGDYQ010000061.1:2914555-3115280 GCA_021962125.1 Bulinus truncatus
ACAAGCAATTAAGCATGTTCCATTCTGGACACAGGACGTGTTAGCGCATTTTCATGTTATGTATCAGTACGTTTGTTAGCTTTCAGTACATATTTGTAAATTTTGGAAATGTTTATAAATTCAATTGTGTAATGCATATATCTGTTTAAAAAAATATTATAAAGACGTTTCTTTATATTTGAAAAAAAAATTATTTTCTCTTAAATCTAACTACAAGTGGTTTGTGGTTACTGAAATAGGACTCATAATTGAAAACATTCGAAATTGTAGTCATTTAATCGTCCGAAAACTCCGTCAATTGTTGCATAGCTCTGATACTTTCAATTAAACTCAGAACACAAGCTTACTATTTCATTTGATGAGTTTCTTAATAATTCTTGGTGAAACTACGTGCTGCAGTATTTCGCACCAAATGAATGAGTTATTGAACGTACAAGGTGTATATATAATATATAAGCCCCTTAGGAGCCCTGAAGCCCGGCCCTCAGAGGTCCTATCGCGAAATGAACTTTTGATGTACACTTGGCAGGCCAAGACCTACACAATGATATATACATCATGGGTCTAGGACTTATGGTTGTTGAGATATAGGCGCTCTTTATTAATATAGCTTATATAGCAAAAAACGGTACTAAGCCCCCTTTTACGGCCCTCAGAGGTTAGATCGCGAAATGGAAAAAGTCATTTCTTGGCAGGCCAAGACCTACAAAATGATATATACATCATGGGTCTAGGACTTATGGTTGTTGAGATCTAGGGTGATGACAGACAGACAAAACGGGGACAAAAAATTGGGAAGGAATTGCTTTTAATGGAATACGTTACGTTAGGGTTATGGTTAGATTACCAACTCAGTGACTTGTTATATTAATTAGTGTTAGAGAATTAGTGTTTCTTCACGGAAATTTCAGAATGGAAAAATATTATATTTTTCATTTTACAATATTTAATATTCATATTTGAACTATTTTTTCAACAGGAAATCTCGTGGGTGATGCATTTTAATTTAATAACAAAGAAGACATCTTTTCCATCTCTCAGAGAAATCTAAATAACTTAAATGTTGAATTTATCAAAAACCATTCATTTCTGTTATTTATTTTGTGGTGGGCTGGCGGCCAGGCGCTTGGGCAGTATAGTTGCTTATTATTTCTGTTACAACGTCATTGGTGATTGCGGTTAAGATGACGTCACGAATAATAATTACTCATCCCCGCACTATCATGTATGGGATTGGGCCGATTGGCCACTATTAGCGGTGCTGACTCAATGTTCAAAACATTAAACAAGCTCAACGCTCGAAACAATCGATTAATGTATCGTGATCGTGTAGAATTCGGGAAAGATAATTACTTTTATTTCAGATTATGGTCCGTGAGTCACAAAATCTGTCAAATTCAGAAATCCGGTATTTTCCGGATTCCGGAATCCGGTTATTCCGGATACATGTAAATCCGGCAGAACCGGATTTTACCGGATAATGCAAAATCCGGCGGAACCGGATTCCGGACCGGATTCCGGCACACCCCTAGTTATAACTCTTAAATTCTTCTGTTTATAAAATCAAAACATACCACAGGCCGGCGTGGGTTCCAAGAGTATTTACTAATCTCTATAAAAACAACAACAACGGCAACAATATCACGGCCATCTTCTTGCCGGCTTCTACGTCACTGTCTCTACTGCGTCATCGCGTTCACTCTGTAGACTGTACGGTGCGCACCGAGGGGGTCGTAACAGTACATTGAATTTAGTTCTATGTTATGCTGATAAAAAGTGTATAAACCAATTTTCTCAGTCTTAGACAAAAAATATTAGGATTTAAATGTTAGAAAATACCGTCACTGCAACAACTCATATGGACAACATCTAAGCAAGATGATGATGCTTCTTATAACATTTCTTTATTGATTGCAAGGTCCGGAAAGCCGCATACTAATGGTGAAGAACTTATTTTATCAGCTGTAAGTAAGGTAAGACGCACAGTTTTGCACAAACCAGCTTTTGATATTATAAAAAGAATTCCACTGAGTAATAATTAAGTACAAAAAAGGATTGACGAAAATACTCAGTCCGTAGAAAATATTCTTTATGTTATTACTTTAAAAGTTATGAATTTTCTATACAGCTTGACGAGTCTACTATACCAGGAGACAAAGTTTTACTTTTAGCTTATGTAAGATTGTAAAAGAAGAAAAATGGTGTCAAGAATTGTTATTTGTTAAATGTTTGGAAACACAATGTGAAACGTTATTCACTGAATTAAAAAGATTGTTCAATGTAAAAGCTTTATCCTTGACTAATATCATTTCCGTTGTTGCTGACGGTGCTCCAGCAATGGTAGGAAGATAAAGAGGCTGTCTTGCATACTTAAAACAAACTGCCCCAAATGTATTGTTAGTGCATTGTGTCATTCATTGACATCATTTGGTCGCAAAAAATCTTAGTGAACGTTTGCACAGATCACTAGATTAACTCATTCAAGCAGTTAATAAAATCAAAAGGAATGCCTTAAATGAGAGATTATTTTGTCAACTTTGTTTGAAAAAATTACAATTAAACCCCAAAAGAATTATTACAGAAGGTTTTCGAAATATCACGATATTGCAGATCATTTATTAGAACTCAGATAACAAAATGCATATGAGTATGTAAAATTAATTCTAGTGTTGTAAAACCTAAACTCATGATATAGAATGTAATACTTGTAAAGTCAATAGAATCAATGTATTAATATAGTAAAATTATTTAAAACAGGTTTTCATTTATATAAATTAGAGTATGTTAGAAAGGTCTGGATGTTTGTGTTCATGCGCCCAACGTTTTTCGTTTTTATAAAAATCAGAAGCTCTTATAATAAAGTCTATTACTATTACCATGTTACCAATTTATTCAGAAATTATTTCCTGCTTTTTAGTACGCAAGAATATTTTTTTTTTATAAAATAATAGCCATCCCGCGGCGTAACATACGTCGCCTTATCAATCAATATAATTACTGTAATTATTTTTTTTAAAATAAGCAATCAAACATAATAACAGGCTGACATCTTCGGAAAAATACATGGTAAGCAAAGTTGAACTTTGACCTATCATGTGCAGACGTTATGGTCACTATCTGGTACCTTCCAGCAGCTTGTTTTTACAACGTTTTTCTTAACTTCACTTCTTGTCTGTTAGATTGTGTGTGTTTGTCCGCGGAATTTCGCAATCCAATTTTAGACCACTTTCCGATAAGCTATAGCTCTGATACTTTCAATATAACTCAGAATCCGATGACAATGCAATATTCTTACTATTTCATTATGATTTGATGAGTTTCTTAATAAATAAAGTTAAATATGTATGGCGAATAGGTCTGTAGAAATGCTAAATCAAGGGTAATTACTGATGCTAAATATAGTACACAGTAACGAATTTGGCACTAATTTTAGATCACCTCCGAAAAACTACTAGTTCTGATACTTTCAACATAGCCAGAACCCGGTAACAATCACAATAATTCTTATGTTTCATTATGATTTGATGAGTTTCTTAAGTATTTTTTGAAAATAAAATTATTGTGGCTGTAGTAGTTAAGAAAGAATACACTACTGCGCGGTGACGTCAGAGCTCTCCGGTACGTTCGAGCAGAACTATGTATACTTCAATCGAGTCTGTCTTACACCAACATTTTTTAAGTCTTCCGTATTAATTGAAAAAAATATTTCTTCTAAAAAAGTAGAAAATAAAAGTACCATTATAAAAAATATTTTATATAAAACAACGTTTTTCCTGCGTACTAAAAGCAGAAAATGAATTTCTCATGAGTCCTGAGAAAAATTTCGGAATAAATGGGTCACATGGTAATGTAGACTTTATAAAGAGCTTCTTAATTTTTATAAAACGAAAAACGTTGGGCTCATGATGGAACACTTCAATATCCAGACCTTTCCAACATACTCTTATCCCAGATATAAGTGAAAACCCATTTAATACATTGATTCAATTGACTTTACAAGTATTAAATTCTACCGCATGAGTTTAGGTTATAAGGCACTAGAATTAATCTACATACTCATATGCAATTTGTTATCGACGTTCTAATAGATGATCTGCAATATCGTGATATTTCGTAAACCTTCTGTAATAATTCATTTGGGATTTAATTTTTACATTTGATGATTCTGATACTGTAATACAAACATTCACATAATATAAAATTCATGTTAAAAAATGTTGGTGTAAGACAGACCCGATTAAACATTTTTGCTTGAACATATCGGAGAGCTCTGACGTCACACGTGTTCAGGCGCAGTAGAGTATTCTTTCTTCAGCTACAATAATTTTATTTTCGAAAAATACTTAAGAAACTCATCAAATCATAATGAAATAGTAAAAATATTGCATTGTCATCGGGTTCTGAGCTATATTGAAAGTATCAGAGCTATAGCTTTTCGTAAAGTGGTTTATAATTGGTGCCAAATTCCGTTACTGTGTACCTTGATTTAGACAAGATTGTGCCTGTTTGCCATAAATATTTAATTTTATTTATTAAGAAACTCATCAAATCATAATGAAATAGTAAGAATATGGCATTGTCATCGGGTTCTGAGTTTTATTGAAAGTATCAGAGCTATAGCTTATCGGAAAGTAGTCTAAAATTGGATGCCAAATTTCGCGGACAGACAAATAAACAATCAAACAAACGAACAGATAAGAAGTGAAGTTAAGAAAAACGTTGTAAAATGACGAAGACTATAATCATTTATCACTTCACATAGAAGTACGTTGGTTATCTAAAGGTGCTTGTTAAAATTGATTGAATCCGCTCTTTGATTCAGTGTTGAAATTCCTGGAAAGCAAAGACAATGATTTGCGACACAATTTTAAAAAAGCTTATATTACTGATTCATTTGACAAATTTAACGAAACTAATACGGACTTTCAAGATGACAAATTAAATTTAATTAAAACTAAAAGCGTAGTGGCTGCGTTTGTGGCAAAACTTTTTCTGTGCAAACAAAACTTGGAAAGAGGATAATGTTTTCAGTTTCGAAATATTTCGAAAAAGAAAAAAAAGTTGAAGATCAGCTTGCTTAGCCTACTGCCAAAACTAAACGGTTCTTAATGCAGACCTGAACCAAAGATTTGAAGACATTCTTTATTTGGATATTTCCGACTGAGCGTAGAGTCCTTTCACGCTTGGACATAGATGAATCTTTACTAATACAGGAGCAGCTTATTGAAATATTCACAAATGAGGAATTTAAAATCAATCTTTAAACAAGGGTACCACAAATTCTGGTTTAAAAAAGTGATCCCAATTTTATATTCCGCATTATGGATTATTGTACAGAATTTGTTGACTGCTTTTCCGTCTTACTATTTGGTAGAATGTGGATTCAGTGCCGTTATGAACCCAGGGGTTTTTTTGCCATGTAGCGCGCCGGATCTGCGATCCGGCACCTCTGAAATGCAACCCGGCACCTCTTATAGTTTTCTTCATTTGGTAAAAAGATAAAAACTTCAGAGACCCACCACCTCTTATTGAAGAGACCCACCACCTCTTATTGAGCAAAAAAAACCCTGTATGAACCTCATCACACACAAACACAACAACAGAAACCGACTAGTAGAAAGTAGTGATCGTGGGAATTTGCAGTGACTACTCACAAACATTGAGCTGGACATAAATACACTCAAATCATCTCATCAAGTTCATCCAGATCATTATTTTTTATTTATTTATTTTAAACGAAAATTATAATTTCAATAAAAACTTTTTCAACAAAATGTTTTTTTTTATTTATAATTTTCATACCATGCATTTATGCAGCTTTTCATTTGGGGGTCCGTGGGCAAGTTTATACTATAAAAGGGGTAAATGGGTAAAAATAAGTTTGGGAACCACTGGTCTAATCGAAATGAACGGTCCTATTGTGGAGCTGCGATCACTCTGGAAATTGGAATTGTTCAATTGTTGATGACGCTGAACTGGTTTAGTGACTGACTCAAACTGTGGCTCCTGGTAGATCAACGTGGTAAAAAAAATGTTAAAGAATCCGCAGTTACCTTTTCTTGAAACATGTTTTTATGAGTGTCAGTCTGTGTGTTAATGTTGGATTTTTTTATGCTATTTAAAATAATTTTTTTTAGACATATGGTTTTTATAGGTTTATTATGGTAAGTATGCGCCAAAAAACCTTAAAAAACCTTTATAACGTACAAATAGATCCAATTCAGAATCAATAGATAACGTACACATGGATGCAATTCAGAATCAATAGATTAACGTACACATAAGTGCAATTCAGAATCAATAGATAACGTACACATGGATGCAATTCAGAATCAATAGATAACGTACACATGGATGCAATTCAGAATCATTACACATAGATGCAATTCAGAATCAATAGATAACGTACACATGGATCCAATTCAGAATCAATAGATAACGTACACATGGATGCAATTCAGAATCAATAGATAACGTGCACATAGATGCAATTCAGAATCAATAGATAACGTACACATGGATGCAATTCAGAATCAATAGATAACGTGTACATAGATGCAATTCAGAATCAATAGATAACGTACACATGGATGCAATTCAGAATCAATAGATGACGTGCACATAGATGCAATTCAGAATCAATAGATAACGTACACATGGATGCAATTCAGAATCAATAGATAACGTACACATGGATGCAATTCAGAATCATTACACATAGATGCAATTCAGAATCAATAGATAACGTACACATGGATGCAATTCAGAATCATTACACATAGATGCAATTCAGAATCAATATATAACGTACACATGGATGCAATTCAGAATCAATATATAACGTGCACATAGATGCAATTCAGAATCAATAGATAACGTACACATGGATCCAATTCAGAATCAATAGATAACGTACACATGGATGCAATTCAGAATCAATAGATAACGTGCACATAGATGCAATTCAGAATCAATAGATAACGTACACATGGATGCAATTCAGAATCAATAGATAACGTACAAATGGTAGCAATTCAGAATCAATAGATAACGTACACATGGATGCAATTCAGAATTAATAGATAACGTACACATAAGAGCACGGTAGAATCAAGATATAAAATACACACAGGTGTAATGTAGATTGGCTCTTACACAGAAACATGTGTGTGTTGAGACCCAGGCGCAGGATAAAATGTTTAAAAATAGAAACGTGGAAAACATGTATACGTCATTAAAATTTTGATTATCGCGGTGAGGGGGGGGGGGGAGAAGGAGCTTTCGAAACAAGGCCGCCAGCCATAAAATTCACTTTTGTACAAAACTCATATAATAATCAGTAGCACAAGAACACTGAAATTGGCTGCAGAAATAACATGAAATCATTTACTTCCTCGCCCTAACAACATTGATTCATTCCTCAAAATAACTTTTGGATTTTGTTGCATAATTGACTGGTACACAAGGCTATCAAATGTAGATTAGCTATTTCTGAAGTTTCTTGTTCATGAATTCCTTCTTAACTTTTGCAGATTCTTCAGGTTTGACAGTCCTGGTAACGTGTCAGCATTGCGAATCTATTTATTATTGAGAAACTGTGTATTTGTTATTATTTTGTATTCATATGCTTTTAACTATTGTTTCATATTTTCCCTGACTCAGTACATCTAATTCTGGTGATTTATTTTTTATTGACATATTCATCATCGATCTGTCATTAGTTAATCTCCTTAAGGGGGTTAAATAATTAATGTGTTATAATTTACTTTGTTAAATAAGTATATTTTTCATACAAATCGTAGATCAGCAGGGTGGAACAGATGCGGATGTCAAAGCAAGGATTGGAAAAGCAAGAGCCGCCTTTATCCAGCTCAAGAACATCTGGAACTCCAAAGAGCTGTCCATGAACACCAAAATTCGCCTGTTCAATACCAATGTAAAGTCAGTCCTACTGTATGGAGCTGAGACCTGGAGGATTACGAAGACCACCACTAAGAGAGTCCAGGCCTTTATCAAGAGCTGCCTTAGGAAAGTTCTTCAAATACGATGGCTTGACACCATCACCAATGCCAACCTTTTAGAATGAACCGGCCAAGCTTCAATGGAAGAAGAGATCAGGAAGAGGAGATGGGGATGGATAGGCCACACATTACGAAAGCCAGCAAGTAACATCACTAGGCAAGCATTGAGTTGGATTCCTCAAGGAAAAAGAAAGAGGCCAGCCAAGAAACACCTGGAGGCGAGAATTCGAAGCAGACATCACCAGGATGGGGTTCAGCTGGAAGCAGCAGGAGAGAATGGCTCAGGATAGAAGTCGCTGTAGATCTTTAGTTCGTGGCCTATACTCCGATAGGAGTGACGGGCAATGATGATGATGATTTATACAAATTATTTAAAAGTGTCTTTTTTTCCTTCATTACAAAAAAGCACAAAATATTCAACCTTTATTTAGAAAGTGTGCAAGCCATATATTCAATCTAGACAGCTTACAATGAAAATGGATTTCGTAGTTTTCAAAGGGAAAGAAAAAAATGAATTTATAAAAAACACGTATTTTACTTTTATATATATATTATAAAAATTCGAATCTCTATTTTTACCATGTAGAGGGAGATCATTCTGAATCTGGATAATACACAGGAAAATGGCTACAGAAGTCAGAGAGGCGGAGCAAAGTGCTTCGGTTTCAGATTCAGACTCAGGACAGTCAGATTTTATTGAGACAAATGAAATACCAGGGAGGAGTAGTAATACTTTACTAGTCGCTAATGATTCTTTCGAAGATTTAAGCTATGCGGAATTAAATAATACAATAATTGCTTCTCCTCTGACGGGTACCATAAATTCCCTAGTTAAGAAAAAGGCAAAGCGGTCACTTTCGTTACAAGAGAAAGAGCCTGCTGAACTTGCTGACGACGACAATACTATTTCAGAATCAGAAGTAGATGACTCTGAGGTTGAAGTAACTGATATATGTGATAATTCCCAAGTTGAAAACATTGAGGTATACCTGTCATTTTATCATCACTTTGTTTTGCTTAACAACCAAATACTTGTAGTAGTTCACTAATTTTTAGTCTAATACAAAATAGATTTTATCAGTGTATTTTAAGCATGGAGAACATGCTTTCTTTTGTTTCTTTCTTCGTCATATATTTTAATGAAAATAATGCCCTTTTTACTTTAAGTTCTGATTAATGGCAGATTTTGCACATGACATGTATGAATTCACTATTCATACATAAGTATATTGGGGCAGCTCATTATTATAATAATAAGAGCTTTTCCCTGTTTCCACTTTACGATAGGAAACGATGTGATTTAAAATCACATTTTATAATTACACAAATAAAGTATTCATAAATATCTACTGATAAAAATATTTCAATACTGAAAATTGTAATTATTATTATTAGCTTCAATAAAAAAAAAACTTTACACTACCACTATCATTATTGCATAACACTTTGTGTCCTTTAAAAAATATATTCAAAGTACATTGCAAAGATAAAAAAAAAGAATAACAATAAATGTTGAACATTGTTATAGATTTGAATATTAGAGCATGATTATGTCTTGAATATTTGTGTGATAAAGTAAGTTTCTGTGTTTCTTATTTGTGATACAGTGTATATTTAACTAAATAAAATGTAATTATTTCAACCACATTTAGATAAAGCAACAATTTAATTGTATGTTACATAACAATACAAATACTTTAAAAAAAATAATTTCATAACCATAAAAAAACTTAGGACGTTGTTAATTTTTCAGTTATCTCTGCAGGGAGTCAATTAACCATTCACTTATTGACAGATTTGTGTCTTGCCCCTGTTGATATACATATTGGTCTTACAAACTTTTATAGGTTCTCCAATTTAAATTTGCTTTTTTGAGAACCTGTTAGACTTTTAGTATGTATGCACACATCTTGAAGTTGGTAGGTCAAATCTAATGTTGCTCGCATTTTATTTTCCTTTATTTTTTTTTTAAACTCTTTCAGGCCAATGTTACTGACTTGTCATTACAAGAAAGTGTATCTCTGGTAGATGAAGCTCAAATAGCGCATCTGATGACAAACACAGAAACAGACTATGTCAATTCCCCAGAATGGAAACAACAAAAAAAACATATTTTTATTCTAAGTGATTCTGGGAAGCCAATATATAGCAGGTTCATCTTGCATTTCTTTTTGCTTTTGAAAGATCCCTTTTAATTTCACCACATATTTTTAACTATTAAATAAATATAATAACATTCTAAAAAAAATGTATTTAATTATGTCCTCAACCTGGGCTTGTAAAAAGTTCTTGACCCTGAACTTTGTGATCCATCACAGGGTGTATTATTTAAATAAACTGGATTAATACCAGTAGGTAGCATTTAATTAAGCTTGATTCATACTATGTTGTAATATTCAATTAAGCTTGATTTATACCAGTGGGTAATATTTAATTAAGCTTGATTCATACCAGTAGGTAATATTTAATTAAGCTTGATTCATACGAGTGGATAATATTTAATAAGCTTAATTTATGCATGTGGGTAGCATTTAATTAAGCTTGATTTATACCAGTGGGTAATATTTAATTAAGCTTGATTCATACCAGTAGGTAATATTTAATTAAGCTTGATTCATACCTGTGGGTAATATTTAATTAAGCTTGATTCATACAAGTGGGTAATATTTAATTAAGCTTGATTCATACCAGTAGGTAATATTTAATTTAGCTTGATTCATACGAGTGGATAATATTTAATTAAGCTTAATTTATGCATGTGGGTAGCATTTAATTAAGCTTAATTCATACCTGTGGGTAATATTTAATTAAGCTTGATTCATACAAGTGGGTAATATTTAATTAAGCTTGATTCATACCTGTGGGTAATATTTAATTAGCTTGATTCATACAAGTGGGTAATATTTAATTAAGCTTGATTCATACAAGTGGGTAATATTTAATTAAGCTTGATTCATACAAGTGGGTAATATTTAATTAAGCTTGATTCATACAAGTGGGTAATATTTAATTAAGCTTGATTCATACCTGTGGGTAATATTTAATTAAGCTTGATTCATACAAGTGGGTAATATTTAATTAAGCTTGATTCATACCAGGGGGATTGATATTTGGATTAAATCTGATGTCAATTTTTCAGTTTATTATTTGATCAACATGTCTGAATTTATGAAATAATCATTTTAAAGTTAAATGTGTTTTGTTTTTTGAAAAATTAAAATAAGCACAGATTTGTGCAGTTTGAGACATCTCCACCAAGTTAGTAAATCTAATTGAGAAATGATACAAAGGTATGTCCTGCAGAGTTATTCATGGAGGACAGCTTCCAGGTGTAAACTAGAATCCAACAAGGATGCTTGAGTTCACCATTCCTTTTCCAACTTAAATTAGACTGGATTATGAAGAAATCTACCTGGGAACAGCCCAGTTGAATTCAATGAATCTAATGGAGTTTACTTAAACAGATGGGTGACATATGCAAGAGAAAACAAATTTAGAGATAGCCACATAAAGAAAAAAAACAAGATCCTGAAAATTAACTCCACCAGCATAAACTAAATGGAAGTCAGCTGGAAGAAGTCTAGTCCTTTACCTACCTGGGTAACACCATAGATCTGTACGTCAGAACAGAAGGAGATGTCAGGTCAAGGCTCTGCAAAGTAAAAGCCACCTTTGTCCAGCTTAATAACATATGGAATTCCAGAGAGTTTTCCTTGAACACTAATATATGACTGTTCAACACTAATGTGAAGTTAATGTTACTGTATGGAGCTAAGACATAGGGGATGACCAGGACCATCACCAGGAAAGTCCACCAACAGCTGCCTTATAAGAATTCTATTAACATGATGACATGACACCAACAACTGCCTTATAAGAATTCTATTAACATGATGGCATGACACCATCAGCTGCCTTATAAGAATTCTATTAACATGATGGCATGACACAACAACTGCCTTATAAGAATTCTATTAACATGATGGCATGACACCATCAGCTATGCCAGCCTTTTAGAAAAGACCAGCCAAGTTCCAACTGCATAGGAAATCAGGAAGAGGAGGTAGGGTTGGATATGTCACACTTAACGCAAATCAGCAAGATACCGTATATACTCGCGTATAAGTTGAAAAATTTATGCCAGAATATATATGTCAAAAAACTGGGTCGAATTATACACGGGTCAATGCAGTTTTCCAAAGAATGTTGGTGAAGAAACGCCATGTTTAACACATTAGACCGCCATTAAGTCGTGCAGTGAATGTTTCCCTTACTCTATTACATGTTAAGCCAGCAACACTATAATGATATTAAATATTAAATTTGAATGTAAGCTTTAGTTATTCCAGGTTCCAGTTGTGCTACTTTCAACCAGATGTTGACAATAAAGAGAAAGGGATCAAATGGAGTTGCGCTGTAGCGAAACCGGAACACAACATTCCTTTGGCGCAATTTATGTGGAGTTAACTATGAAATTATGAGGCTTCATATAGGCCTATATAAAGAAAACGCTATATGTTAGAAGCCCATTTGAGTTGAATACGCTGTAGACGTCGTACATATTCTGCCTTATTTCACATGGCTTTACGTTATTATTAAATTAGAATAATATAAAAAAACTTTTATCGTTAGAATGAGTTCTGAGAAGAAGACACGAGCTTCATATCCTGCGTCATTTAAGCTAAAAGTGATTAAACTTATTATATGTCTGAATAAATAAAGTTAATTACGATATTTGTTTGATTTTGTAAGCTCCTCAATTTCTAGTCTCGACTTATCCACAGGTCATAGCAAATTCTTTAATTTTTGGCCTGAAAAAGGGGGTCGGCTTATCCGTGAGATCGACTTTTATGCGAGTATATACGGTATATCACAACGTTGGCGTTGAGATGAAATCTTCAAGGAAAAAGAGAGAGAGGCTGTCCAAGAAACACCTGGTGGTGCAACCTTGAAGCCAGCGTCAATAAGATATGGAGTTCAGCTGGAGTGGTTGGTACATGATAGAAGTCACTGGGAAACTGTTGTTAGTGGCCCATACTCCAATAGGAGTGATGACCATAAGTAAGTTAGTAAGTAAGTGAATCTAGCTTTTTTTAATTGCAGGCATGGCAATGAAGATAAATTAGTGACTATAATGGGTGTAATGCAAGCTTTGGTGTCATTTGTAGCAGACAGCAATAAAGATGCTTTACGGTCTATTGTTGCTGGAGATCATAAATTTGTTTTTATGACACGAGACCATTTGACATTTGTTGGAATTACTAGGGGCAAAGAATCAACGCAACAAATTTTGCTACAGCTATCATATATGTATAATCAAGTAAGTCATTTGTTTGTTTGTTTTTGCAATTGATTCACCAGCAGTTTCTTTTTTTGTATGAAAGTAAAATTAAATATCAGTATTGTTATTTTATCTCAGAGTTCATGTATCTGACATTGTATAGTTAGTATATTTAATAGTGTCCCTGCATGAATAGTTATTCCATTTTCATTAATTTGTCTAATCCACATTATTGACTAAACATAAACTCATTTTGATTTAAACATTTTGTTTTTCTTACATGACCTTTAGCTGCATAATAAAATGCACAAACTTTCTAAGTAGAAAATGTTTTTATTCATGAGTTTGGATTAGGGCTGTTAAGCCGGATTCCGGCAGTTTTAACAAATCCGGTTCCGGTTAAAATGTGCCGGATTTTTTTGTAAGAAATTTTTTTAGTGCAACATAATTTTGAAATATTTAGCGCTATACAATTAAATTAAAACAATAACTTCCTTTGCTTTTTTAAAACTACAATAACGTCAGTTGCTTTTAGTTCTGTATGTAAGTAAAAATATATTAAAAAGGAAGATTTGAATCAGATTTAGTTTAGTAGTAATATGACACCTTACCTTCCGCTACTTTTGATTCCGTGTTTTCTTTAAACTATATTTAGCTATAAAAGTTTAACTTCTTTAAAGAGGAGACAACGATCTATTTTTGGGTGTTTACAGTTTAAAAATAGGTCAATAATTTATTTTTCTGCAAATTTTTTAATTTAGTGGATTTTGTCATGATTTGGATAAAATTCCTCGCATATTTAGATAAATAACTTGAAGATACATTTTTAATTGAACATTAAAGTGATATTGATTTAGATTTGAAATACATTTTATTTTGCGTTTTATGGGAAATAGCCAGATAATGATTTAAAGGAAAGTATGAATGAAATAACAAGGTTTGGTGACGTTACTATGAAAACTAAAGAAAAATGAACTCTCCGGTGGTGCCACAGTATATATATATATATATATTTTGGAATTCATTTATTAATAAACATGTTTATTATACTTTCTAAGATATGTTACCCATTTCTTTGTTTGATTTTAAATGAAATCAAGTTAAATTAGGTACAGCTTTATTAAAATAAATTTTAAAACAAAGAACCTGTTATTTTGACAGAGTTATCTTTCTTAACTCAAGATTGGGGAAGGGGTTTTAGCAGCTCCGTAGCGTGAAAATTCTACAGCAGGGGCCAGGTAATACGTTTTACTAAGTAGAGCAAATAAGCAGAGGGGGGCCGCCCCCCCCCCCTGGCCCCACCGCACGCTTCGGGCCTGGGTTTTAGTCACATTCTTCAAGATCTAAATAATTAATACTGTTTTTTGCTATCTAGAACTTAAAAACTAAATTTTTATTCTATTTTTCATTCTTATATCTTTTTTATGTTTGGCGAGAACTTACCACTTTGTTCGGAAGAGTTACTATTTAATTTGGTAAAATCCGGTTCCTGTTCCGATTCCGGCAGGATTCAAATATTAAATCCGGTTCCGATTCCTGCAGGATCTAAAAATTACAATCCGGTACAGCCCTAGTTTGGATGATTCCATATGCTTGAGTATGAATTAAGCTAGTGGAATCTCTCTGTCAGTTTGTATGACTCCATATGTTTGAGTATGAATTAAGCTAGTGGAATCTCTCTGTTAGTTTGTATGATTCCATATGTTTGAGTATGAATTAAGCTAGTGGAATTTTTTTTTTAATAATGCAAGTTATAGCTGACAGTTGTTTGAGAAGGTTGAGACACAATTCTTTCTTTTTTTTTCTTCAGGTTATTAGTGTCCTCACACATTCCACCCTCACACGGATCTTTAAACAACATCGAAATTATGATTTACGAAGGCCTTTAAGTGGCGCTGAAAAGTTTTTTGACAACTTGTTGAACTTAATGGATGTTGAACCTGGTCTGTTACTCTCATCAGTTCGGTGTTTGCCCCTGGACGTTAGTGTTCGAGAGGTAATATCACAGGCCATAGCACAACATGCTAAAGTCAAAGTAAGTCTCTTTTGGGATAATCATTTTTAAAATCATTATTTTTTAAGAATTTGGGAAAAGGTTTTTTTTATCTTTAAAATAGTTGGGGGTTTTTTTAGCTTAGACTTATGTAGACCAATAAAAAACATTCAAAATTTCACCAAAGTATAGAATAAATGTTTGTGCTTAGTGAATTTTTAGGTGAATCCCGTCTGTTGCCATTGTTAATAAGCAATGGTTTCAATGGATTATGTGTGACCAACTTGTTCACTGGTGATTTAAAGATTGAGGGGGGGGGGTAGAGATTTAGCACATTAATTTACTAGACATGGACATTGGATTATGGTCAATAAGGATAAGGCAATCGTTGTATAGTAATTCTGCAGTAATTTTTAAGGTCAGCAATAAGACGGAAAATTTATCACTACACAATATATAAACATATTTATAGTACACTACACAATATATAAACATATTTATAGTACACTACACAATATATAAACATATTTATAGTACACTACACAATATATACATAAGCAATATAAAACTTAAAATAAGAGTTCAGTTTTCTTAATGGTTAGTAAGTTATGAAATTAAATATTTCTATTGTTATTGAAATAAACTGATATTTTACTTTTGGTCTGAGGTGAAATTAGTTATAATGCTTTGTAATTGGTTAATTTTTTTGAATATTTGATAAATACAACATTAATTAAAAAAAGTATTTTTAAAAAGCGATAAATATCCACTGCTTATTTTGTAAGAATTTGAAAACCAGTTGTTGTTTTTTTTTTAAGAAATTGACTTGTGACCAACTTTTTTTTAGAATATTAGGGTGAAAAAAAATCTTTTTGAAAAAGTGAACTAATGTTGTTTTGTTTGTTTGCAGGATTTAGTGTTTGCATTGATTATTGCTCAAAATCAGTTAGTGGCTGTGGTAAGAATGAAGAAATATTATCTTCATCCAACTGACCTACATTTGATTTTGAATCTAATCAATGCTTCAGAGTCATTCAAGGCTGCTGAGTCCTGGACACCAATATGTCTGCCCAAGTTTGATGCTGCGTTAGTATTTATGTTCCTGTCTTTAAGCTCTGTATATCTAAAGTTAGTTTTAGACTTTATCAGGTGAAGTAATTATACAAACAACATCTTGTATCTCATTTTAAATTAAAGATATTTCTTTTTTTTTTTCATATTGTTCAAATTATCAGATTTTGAGACATATGTGCGTAACAGTATGTTCGCTCTGGACTTTTAATTATCAAATTATTTTGATTCAGTAATATTTCAATTCTTAAATTATTTTGAGCTTACCTTTTTACTTGATTCATTACTTAAAAGTAGGCAAATACAACACAAGATCCTATCAGCACGTGTTTAAAAAGTTGTTTTTTAAATTGCTGGTTTTTTTTTTTTTTAAATAGAAGCGCCATTATGTTTTTGAATGACAATGAAATAACCTTTGTGTACTTTTTTTTGTTCTACTATTTATTTTTGGCAAGACAATATTTGTATATAAAATAAATCTACTTTTATTTCAGAGGATTTCTACAAGCTCATGTTTCCTACTTGGATGAAGAGTGTCAAGTTTGTCTAATGCTCCTGTCTGTTGATATTGAAGCATTTTACATATTGTCAGAATGTAAAGCGAAGATTCAAGAGGTTTGTTAACTTAAATGTTATTTTTGTAAAAATTATTATTTTTCAATGCAGAATATTTTATTCAGTGTTTGTTTATTATTATTGATTTTAATGCTATAATTATAAAACATTGAATTTAAATAAATTCATCATAAGTATTTGAAATGAAATACTATTTGACATTGTTTCTTAGTAAATAACATTTTTCATTAAAAGTTTGTACATTTATCTCAAATTTAAAGCATACACAATTGCATCATTTTTTATGATCTGCTACGATTATTTATTTATTTTTTGTGTTTTCAGAGATTATTCAAATCCGGTGCACTATTAGCCATCAGCAATTCTCTAAAACGCAACTCCTATTCAATACAGCAATGCTGTATCAGTGACTTAAGACATTTCCTATACAAGTCACGTAGCACTGCTCAGTACACAAGTCCTGAGCTAGAGGCTCCATACAATACAAAAGAAGAAAAAGAGCGTCTGTTTGGACTGTATTACTATCTTCATGACAGGATACATACGTCTGGGAGACCACTCAAGATTCTATTTCATGTTGGTGTTTATGAAACTCTATTAGGCTGGGTAAGTTCAAAAGCTTTGCTTTAAAATTCATCAGCTGTACAGAAACAACCTAATCCAGTGGCTCAAAGTGGCTGATGGCACATCCCCTGGCATGCTGGTGTCTGTGTGGTTATGCCATGCTCATAATAACCTCTGCTAATGTTGGGATCATATGAAAGGCTCAACTACAAAACTCTCCTAATACATGTAGTGGTTTCTAGTTTAAAGATATGATCAAAGGACAGAATCTCCCAAATTAAAAGTTAAACTCATTGAGTGAAATACTTTAGTTTTCAATAGGTTGAAAATATCTGGCTGTTTTGATGACAGTTACATTTGATTTGTTTATCAGATTTTTGTCATTAACTATATTTTCTTGTATTTTTTGTTAGGTAAATCAGGGTTTTGAGCTGTATGCTGTGTTTGGTCCCTTGGTAACAAAGAGCAGTGCGATACATGCTGTTAATAAATTGCTTAGATGGATAAAGATGGAAGAGGATCGACTTTTCATATTGAGTTCTGTGACATTCTAACCATTCCATAGAAATGTCCTTTTTTATCTGATGGCTGTGATAACATTTTGTATTGTTGATGACTTAATGTGTGCTTGGACTGACCTAAACATGTATTAAGCTCTTTGTGTGAATCAATAATCTAAACGTTTAATATACTGTTGATGAATATTTGTGAATAGATTGACTTGTTTACTGTTGACGAAAATATGTGAATAGACTGAACTAGACAATAATACAGTATTGACTTAACTAATTTTCAGCAGCAGTAGTTAAACGTCCTATGAATTGACATTTTTTGTAACCTTTAAACCAGTTGATTTGTACTTTTTAAAGTTTTATTATGTAGCAGATGTCACAATGTACATATAAATGATGCTGTTAAAATGGAATAATGTTGATACAAAATATTTGTTTTGTGTTTGTTGAATCAGTGCTAGAAATCTGTTCTAATCATATAAAATTGTCATTTTTGTAAAGACATCAGCTCTAAAATACTTGCATTATTTGATATTATTAAATATCAAGTTAGAATAAAAATAAATTTTACACTCATTGTACAAATTAAAAAGTGCTAATATTAGTCATACTCCACCTTATTATTTTTGTATTATTTTGTTGTTAATCTAGCAATAATATATAAGCAGTGAGTCACAATAATCATTATTGACTTGTATCACAGTTCTCTAATCTGACTCACACACACCAATATTTCTACTTATGGTATACATCTGAACCCAATATCTCTAGCAATGACATTTATCCTCTGACCAAGAACCTGTCTTTAACATGTGTAGATTATGTGTGACTAATCAGTGACGTCACTATGGTTGGTGTCACCCGGTGCGGAAAATTCAGGATGTCACCCCCCCCCCCCCCAGAGTAATGGTACATATTTCGAATTTTCCTGCACTAGACCTGAGATACTTTACTTTAAAATACTTAAGCGATAAAAACGATAGTATTACTGACTATATTTCAGAAAGATGTGTATTACTTTCTTTACAATGAGTTTGTAAACTACGTCTCCAGTTTCATGAAACCATGTGACTACATGTGTTATTTTTAAGACCGTTTGCAACTGTAGCAGCTTTGAACTGTATTCATTTACCTAAGCTCCAAACGGTCTTCGTGAGGCACCCTGTAGTGATGCTCATGTTTTTAACTATTATTGATTATAAAACCAACTATACTGATTTTTTTTTTCTGCTATGAAATTTAGAACTGTTCAATTTGGTGTTACCCCTGCAATGGGACTGTAACATGTAGAGTATGTGTGACTGTAACATGTGTAGAGTATGTGTGACTGTAACATGTGTAGAGTATGTGTGACTGTAACATGTGTAGAGTATGTGTGACTAACATGTGTAGAGTATATGTGACTAACATGTGTAGAGTATATGTGACTAACATGTGTAGAGTATATGTGACTGTAACATATGTAGAGTATGTGTGACTATAACATGTGTAGAGTATGTGTGACTGTAACATGTGTAGAGTATGTGTGACTGTAACATGTGTAGAGTATGTGTGACTATAACATATGTAGAGTATGTGGGTTGGGTTCAAAACTTGTACTAAAAATAATTTATATTTTCTTAATGCAAACCTGGAATCCAATTTGAATTCATTTTGTTAAAGAAAATATTATTCTTTATGTATTACCCTTGACTAGTGAAGTCTCTACGGATTCTAAAATCTTTTTGAAGTCGTAGAATCCAAAATATTTTTTGCTGTAGTACACTTACAAACATCAACTTTAAATCAAATGATGCAGACCTTATGAACTAAAACAGTGAATGAAAATGGAAAAATTGCTCGCAAAACTAATTCTGTTATTGAAGAAAAACACCAATAGGTGCACGTTTAACCTCCAATGTTCAACATATTTATAATGCAATTTGATTTTTTTATCTTACACATGGAGAGACTTCACATAGCCTCCATGATCTGAGACTAAATTCATCGCTGTAAAGTAAAAAGTTTTTGTCTGTAATAAACTAAATATTTCAATGTTTAGTTCAATTGTTTATGTTTATTTTTCATTTAAATGAAAATGACATCAAGTGGGTTGATTTATTCACAGTGAGACCTCTTAAAGTAAATGTCAAGAAATGTGGAATCCTAATTTGCCATTGATTTATTCACAGTGACACCTCTTAAAGTAATTGTCAAGAAATGTGGAATCCTAATTTGCCATTGATTTATTCACAGTGACACCTCTTAAAGTAAATGTCAAGAAATGTGGAATCCTAATTTGCCATTGATCCCGATTTTCAAATTTGAAACCTAGCAAGGGTGATCAAACTTTTTGAGGTGCTAGCCATATTAGATTCTTAAATTAGACCAAGTGCAGATTGTTTTCAGTGTTGACTAATATAAATTAAAGATGAACATCAGCAGCATAGTACTGAGCAAGTATCAGAGCAGATTCAGCCGGACACGGCCCGTGGCTGACCTAGCAAGTATCAGGGCAGATTCAGTCGGACACGGCCCGTTGCTGACCTAGCATTTTTTTTTGAGTCTGCTTTTTAGTACTTTACCTCATTACAGGGGCCGCTGTTATGCCAAAAAAATTTTTTTGTCAGAAACTGAAGTGACAGCAGGCTGTGTGATTTTTTTTATGCTTTTCAATATTAATGTAGAACTTAATGTTTTGTGCTATGTTAAAATCATTAGGCCATAAGATCAGGTTTTATTTACTGTAAAAAAATTTTTAATGTATTTTGTGGGACCCATGGTTGATTCAACTTTCAGGATCAAATTTAAATTTAGAGGCATCACTGTAGTTGGTGAATACATTTGTAAAGTTTTGGACATTTAGGTCCATGTAAAATATTTAAAATTATACAACAAAAATATCACTTACATTTGTCATTTTAAAAAGTCAAATATGAAAATATACAATGCATTTTGCATATACAAATAAATTGCAATAGCTAAAAAACTATTATGGGTAAAGGTATATATTATGGGTAAAATTATATATCATTTGAGTGACAAAGTGTTAAATGTCTTAAGTGACTATTATTCCAACTCTCTGAATTATATTGCACAGGCTGCATCGCTTATCACCATTTGTAAACTTTCCTAACACAGCACAGTAATACACAGATCAATAACAAGAGTAGAAGAGTTCAAGTGAAAGATAAAACCCATAGATCAGTACTATATAGTAGGTCTATACCTAAACCATTCCAGGTTCAATCCACAACAAGAATAAAAAAGTTCTATTGCAATTAGTGATTGGACGATTTCAGAACTTTTATCGATGCTGATTCGATTACGATTCTTCCCTTAATATCGATTCCGATTCCTCACGTCATTGTTTCGTTAAAATAATTACAGAAGAATTATTATTTTAGATTATTCCTTCCAATTATAACCAGTGGTCAGTGATTTGAAGCAATCAGTTTTGGTTTTTAAGTAATCAACTATAATTTTTTCTCCAATGAAGAAAGGGAACTCTTACATAATATTGACCACAACGAGTGAAAAAAGTTTTAAATTTAGAGATTAAAATACCGTTCAGCAACTTGGTGGTGTCAAATGATGGAGAGATGTTTTAAGATAGAATAAATTTAATGAGAATAAATTTAATGTTGCGTATCACATAAGCCACATTCATGGCAGCCGTTAATAGAAGAAAGTAGCATACATTAATGTAAGTAGATACAGACACATACATACACACTCATACATTACTGTAAGTAGATACAGACACATACATACTCATCAGGCCCGTAGCGTGCTGGGGGGGCGGGCCCCCCTGCGTTTTGTCTGGCCCCCCTGCTTATTTGTTCTACTTAGTAAAAATGTATTACCTGCCCCCCCCTGCTATTGCCTGGCCCCTGCTGTAGAATGCCTGGCCCCTCCTGTAGAATTTTCAAGCTACGGGGCTGATACTCATACATTACTGTAAGTAGATACAGACACATACATACTCATACATTACTGTAAATAGATACAGACACACTATTACATACATACAACTACAGAGGGGAGATACAAACACACTGTCACATACAATCAACTACAGAGGGAGATACAGACACACTGTTACATACATACAACTACAGAGGGGAGATACAAACACACTGTCACATACAATCAACTACAGAGGAAGATACAGACACACTGTTACATACATACAACTACAGACAGGAGATACAAACACACTGTTACATACATACAACTACAGAGGGGAGATACAGACATACTGTTACATACATACAACTACAGACAGGAGATACAGACACATTGTTACATACAATCAACTACAGAGGGGAGATACAGACACACTGTTACATACATACAACTACAGAGGGGAGATACAGACACATTGTTACATACAATCAACTACAGACGGGAGATACAGACACACTGTTACATACAATCAACTACAGACGGGAGATACAGACACACTGTCACATACATACATACATACAACTACAGACGGGAGATACAGACACAATGTTACATACAATAAACTACAGACGGGAAATACACACAGACACGTAGCACATCTATTGATTGGAGATACAAACTCAGTGACACATACAGGTATCTACTGATTGACATAAAATACAGACTCACTGACACAAACAAGGATCTATTGTAAAGATATGCATAATCACTGACACATAAACCATTTATTGACTGGAGATATAGTTTCAGTAAGCTAGTACACCATTACAAATTTCAACAATGCGCCAAGAAATGACGTCATACACATGCCGCCATGTAAGAAATGACGTCAAGTGACAAAATACCTCATGTATACGAATAATATTGCGAATCAACAGAAACGATGGGGATGTCATTGGCACAAAGCAAGACGTCTCTAAAGAATTAATGGCACACGACGAGGCGATGTTGTACTGCTGGATGTCATGATGTACACTGATGTCATTTCATGGCTTATCTATGTCAGTAAATGTATTGATGTCCCACTAAAAAAAAAAGAGGATATGATGGTGCCAGGGCATCACAACGTGCACAGACGACATCGCTAATTTCACCAATATGATACAAATGACGTCATAAGGACACTACCATGTATACAAATGATGTCACGTGACAATACCACATGTTTGATATGCATTCCAATGGTAACGTGGGGATCCCGTAGGCTTAAAGCGTGATTCATCTCTAGAGTACCAATGTCACGTGATATCAGTATTGTACTGTTTGGTTTTACGCTGTGTATTGATGTCATGTAATGATATAATATGTGTGTCTTTAATTTTATTCATTTCATACTCAACTAGAGGATGTAATGATGTAAGATCACCACAAGCACACACTTCACCTATATGATAACACTGGTAAACAGTGAATTCGTTGCCAGTGATATTTGAATCATTTTATACAAAGTCAACGATGCTGATTTAGAATATGTAAGTGCTTTTGCTAGATTGGCTCTATTTTACGAGATAACTAAAATTAATTAAAAAATGCATGCACCGTATTTGGAATTTGTCAAGAATTGCATGAAGTATAATAGTATACTAACAAATAGTAGTGAAAATGTTAATAGTCACTCAGAAATTTGTTCAAAAATATGTGTAATAATGTTATAGAAGAAAACATTTTCATTTGAAAAACTAATTATGTCTAATTAATTAATTTGTTAATTGTCTATGGTAATGCATTAGCAAATCGCTGTTTGCTCGACTTCCTTTTGTATGTGTCGTTGGTGCAATTGCGTTGGAGGCTCCAACAGTAGTCAGCCATCATATGTATGTCCCATCTTCCTTGATATCTCTCCTCCATCACCCTCATATCCTGATGGAACCTCTCGCCTTGTTCCTCACTGAAGTCCCCAAGGTTACCTGGAAATTTGTCTAAATGACTGTGTAGGTAATGTACCTTGATGCTCATATTTGTTCCGATGTTTCTGAAGTTAGTGAGCATATCTTGCACCAGTTCTTCGTAATTCTCTGTTCTGTTATTACCTAAGAAGTTCCTGACAACTGAAACAAAATTGTTCCATGAAGAAGCTTCAATGTGATCCATGAAATTAGTAAAATTTTGATCATTGATGAGTTTTCGAATCTGAGGACCCGTCAAAAATCCCAGGTTTCAGCTTCTCCATGCTCAGTCCGGGGGAATGATCTGCCAAATATACCTGAAGCAATTTCCAGATTTGTCCAAAACCTTAACAAATTGTTTCATTAAAACTCATTTGATATGAAGCGGTGGAAGTGATCTTATTTTTCTTTACCCACATTCATGGTTTCCCTTTTAAGATATGTCACTCTTGTCCAAAGATCTTGCCTTGCCCTGCTATCCCAAAGGCACATGAAGCATGGGTATTTTGTGTATCCTGACTGCTGTCCAAGCAAGAAGTTTACTATTTTTAGATCAACAAAAATTGACCACTGATGCTCATAATAACGGACTTTCTGCAATACTGTTTTGATATTCTCACACTCTTCTTTAAGTGTTGTTGAGTGAGCAATGGGAAGAGATGCATAACGGTTACCATTGTGTAACAGAACACATTTCAAGCTACTGATGGAACTGTCCCATTTGGAGCAGAAGTCCATGGATGTCATTACAGTAAACAAGATCTTCCTCTTGGCTGAAATATGGAAGAAGAAACTCTTCTCTTTTCCGATAAAATGTTATTTTAACTTCTGGTTTGAGAAAATTTCTTTCATTGAGCCTGGACGCTAAAAACTCAGATGCTTGCTTGGACAGATTTAGGTCTCGTATTAGGTCATTGGGTTCTTCTTGGCTGAATGGTTGAGGTGTTGAAGAACTTCCTTCATAATCGCTTCCACTGTTTTCACCTGCCAAAAACTCCAGATCTTGCCCTTCGTCGGATCTGATGGTAAAAGCTCTAATAATCCAGTAAACACTGGTATAGGAACTTCACTGCTATGTGGAATTGGTCTCCTTGCAGATTTAAGATCAGGATAATCCCACTTAGATTTCTTGTGGCGATTGAAGCCTTTAACATTCACAATACAAAAATAAAAATCACCAAAATGGTCTTTCGGCTCTCGCCATACCATTGGTACACCCAAACTTAGACTTTTCTTCTCACCATTTGTCCACTGCTGTAGGCTCTCCACACAGTTTTTTCAGACCTTATGGGGAGCCCAAGACTTGTCTTGGTTTCCCAGCTTCACACCGAAATAAGCCAAATATGCCTGCTGCACAAAGTCGGTTATATTTCTTCTTTGCTTTTCAATCAAGTATTCTCCACAGATGTAACAGAATACATTCGGATTATTTTTGCAGCATCTTCGTGATGAACTCGTGATGTCTTTAGAAAGCAGCAATAAAAGAGAAAAAAATAAACCAAGTTATAACTTGGTATATTTAAATTAAACAACAGACACCAAACTTATTGCATTTGTTTTACACAATAGGTACAATCATATTTTTAAGAGGGTCCAATATCTCAGAAACTAGAGCCAATTCAGCAAAAGCAGTGGCAGTTTTGAAATCAGCACTCATGAATTGCTATAAATTCATTCAAATATTCTTGGCAACTCGCAAAAATTTTTTTTTTGTTGGGCTGTGTAATATATGACATCATATGGGTATCGCCATATATACAAATGATGTCGCGTGACAAAAATACCACATATTTACATACATACGAAGGGCAATGTGATCGCCGTAATGATGTCGTTAGTTCAAAGCTGGATCACATCACTAATGTACTAATGTCACGTGACATCGATCTTGAACTGTTTGGTATCATGCCATGCTGTGTGTTGATGTCATCTCATGTAATGATATGTATGACAATAAATGTATTGAAGTCATATTAAGCTATAGGATGTGAATATATTAGCGCACCACAATGTGCACCACCGGACAACACACATGTCACTTAAACGCATACAGATGACATAATACGCGAACCACTGACGTAAAGTCCACTGTGTAACAAATGACAACAGATGACATTATGCGTGAACCATTGTGTAACAAATGACCTCAGTAGTCGATTTTGGAGTTGAAAATTATGCTGAAAATTCTTTTTTTCGATACCGATACCGACACCAGCAAAAAGTTCTCTCGATTCCGATGAATCGTCCCATCACTAACTGTAACCTAAATTGTTTGCACTAATCCCAAAAAAAAAAGTTATTTTTTAATCATTTATCCAAATATAGAGTTGGTAATCAATATGGGCTCCAGTAAAATATTAAAATAGGTCATATCAGATACGGGAGGCTCAATCAGTCACTGTTAACACATTATTTTATAACAATTGCGTCATAGCTGGTGGTAAAACAAACTAAACAGCTGTACATTTATTGTAAACAAAGCACACAGCGTCAATCAAACCGGGTACACAATAATTATTGACCAATCACACAAGACTTGAATGCATAGAGGTGAAAATTCAATAAAGACCTATCTCCTCACCGGAGATTGAACCAGGGACCCTCAGGTCGACAGTCGAGCGCATTACCACACGACCATCTGTCCCTTTATACAGTGGATGTTTGTGAGATCCTTCCCCTCCTCCCCCCCCCTTCTTTCCTTTCAAAACATATCAATGTCATACAATATTATCTCCCTTCAAAACACGCCAATGCTACACAATATTATCTCCCTTCAAAACATACCAATGCCATACAATATTATCTCCCTTCGAAACGCACCAAAACTTGGTCTTACCTAGGGAAGTGCCAGGATGCGCATAACGACAAGAGTTCGTTGATTTTAAACTGCAAGACTATCATGCAAAGAGACACTGTTTAACAACAAAATTACAGTATTGTTGTTATGGTGATCGTGATCATGGCTGGCCGTATGTTCATCAGCCATCGAAGTGTTATCTGGCTGTGAGTTGCTCTGATCGTTAAAGTCGCTGGGCTGTGTGTCCTGGTGGTCAGAGTGCACCCCACATAGTGAATGGGTAGAGCGTGAATTAACGGTTACTGTCGTCTTATGGACAAGTGGTTCTATTACTTCGTGTGTTTTTTGCTGGTCATCCCCACCCACGAGATCATCTGTGGCCTGCAGCACAGCTTGACCGGTGATTTCCGTAATTCTCAACTGCTGGACAGTGAGTCCAACATCTATAAAATGTGAGTCATTGGGTATGGACTCTTTACTGTTTGTAGTAGTCGGTTGATTTTCAATGTGCTCAAAATCTATATCTATAACATGAGAGTCACTGTTCGACAAATTCCTAATGTTCAACTCCCCATTATTCAGTTCTATATCGACAACGTGAGATCCACTGGTCAGGTGATTTTCTTGTTCAGTGGGGCTGCTATTACTGCCTTCTGCTATTTCATCACCTGAACTCAGCCTTGACATTGAACCTGATATGCACTGTTCATACGATGGCAGTTTGTCGTCTATTGAGTTCTGTGAAGCAACTGGTGGAAGCGCCCCTGCCTGAAGCTCTAGACTGTGGTGGGCTATAAGGGCCGAGACGTCGACCAGCGGCGGCAGAGGGGCCAGTGAGTAATGGAGGCCCTGCTCCCTCTGGCTGTGTTGGCGCACGAACATGGTCACCAGGTCCAGCGCCTGCTGTGACGTCATACTTGTGTCATAGGAGTGGCACCTGGAGTAGTTGGCCATGGCGTCGCTGTACGTTGGAGGGGCCGTGGCCAAGTCTGCTGCCTGGTAGTTGACACAGGCGTGGTCGGTGTTGTAGCGACTGGGGCTGGTGTCGCCTGATGTTTGCTGATCATGGAGATTCGCGGCTTTGGCGGCTTCGAGGTTTGGCTGTTGATGAGAGGATATCGACATTAAGAATATTATTTCTGCTTCTCTATACAAGTACATTACAAAACTAAGAGCATGCTCTTTTAAAAAGTAAAAGGTGACGATGAATAAAAAAATCTTTATTGGTTAATATATAAATGACGATCTTTATTGGTTAATATATAAATGACGATTTTTATTGGTTAATATATAAATGACGATCTTTATTGGTTAATATATAAATGATGATCTTTATTGGTTAATAAATAAATGATGATCTTTATTGGATAATAAATAAATGATGATCTTTATTGGTTAATAAATAAATGATGATCTTTATTGGTTAATAAACAAATGATGATCTTAATTGGTTAATAAATAAATTATGATTTTAATTGGTTAATAAATAAATGATGATCTTTATTGGATAATAAATAAATGATGAGCTTTAGTGGTTAATAAATAAATGATGATCTTTATTGGATAATAAATAAATGATGATCTTTATTGGTTAATAAATAAATGATGATCTTAATTGGTTAATAAATAAATGATGATCTTTATTGGTTAATAAACAAATGATGATCTTTATTGGTTAATAAATAAATGATGATCTTTATTGGTTAATAAATAAATGTTGATCTTTATTGGTTAATAAATAAATGATGATCTTTATTGGTTAATAAACAAATTATGATCTTAATTGGTTAATAAATAAATGATGATCTTAATTGGTTAATAAATAAATGATGATCTTTATTGGATAATAAATAAATGATGATCTTTATTGGTTAATAAATAAATGATGATCTTAATTGGTTAATAAATAAATGATGATCTTTATTGGATAATAAATAAATGATGATCTTTATTGGTTAATAAATAAATGATGATCTTTATTGGTTAATAAATAAATGATGATCTCTATTGGTTAATAAATAAATGATGATCTTTATTGGTTAATAAATAAATGATGATCTTTAATTTTATCGTAGTTGTTTTATTCATGCAGATGGGCACTGCCCAATGGGCAAAGTAAACAAAAGTTTTTTTCAGTGGGTCTAGAAGAGGTAAAGTTTGAGAAACACTGATGTGGGTTTTTTTTTAATTGGATTAAGCCAAGCCCCAAAAGATTGTGTCAAATTAAGATATGATTTATAGTTTAATAAAATTTCAAAGTCATAAAACATATGTTAAACAATGAATAAAACATTTCATGTATCAGTTTGAACGTGAGTCTGTCCACATATCTCACACATATCCCGTTCCAGATTTACAAGTTTACAAAATAAGGGTAGATCGTTCCTTTTTCTTTCTACAATTATTTTTTTTATCGAAATAGCTAAATGTTTTTTCAAAAATGTTAACAGCTGATAAACTACTTCTTTATATGTTTTAAGAAATATATATATATATATATATATATATATATATATATATATATATATATATATATATATATATATATACCTTTTTTTCTGAAAAATAAATAGCAAAGCATCAGCTGCATTTTATGACGAAATCAGTTATGAATCTGACAGCTAATAAATCACATCTCAGGCATATAAATGATTCAGAAACAAATTTTCTGTTGATATTTTTAATCCTCTTTTCTAATTTTATTTTTATCAGTGTATTTTTTCCTACTCCCCTATATGTAGATTGAAAAAAGGAATGAAATATTTTACCTGCTGCCTGGAGTTCTCTCTCTTTTTTCGTCATACAGATGTAACAACCAATCACAAGGACGGCAATAACCAGCCCTCCTCCAATCATTAAGCCGAGATAAATCAATCTAACACCACAGAAATATTAAAAAATAAACAAATAATACAAAAACAAACACTGCAGAGAGTGCATATCAAAAGCATAACTCGCCCCCAGGCATGATACATTAATAAACTTAGCTATTTATGTGTGTGTGTGATAAGAGGTGTCCAAGCTGATATGTGTGTAAGGTGCACCAGTTGGCGTGTGAGATAAGAGGTCCTTAAGTTGTGTGTATGAAGAGCGGTGCTCAAGTTGGTGTGTATGATGAGAGGTGCTCAAGTTGGAGTGTATGATGAGAGGTGCTCCAGTTATTGTGTGAGATGAGAGGTGCCCCAGTTGTTGTGTGAGATGAGAGGTGCCCCAGTTGGTGTGTATGTTGAGAGCTGACCAAATTTGTGTATGAGATGAGAGGTGCTCCAGTTCGTGTGTATGAGACGAGAGGTGCCCCATTAGGTGTGTATGAGACGAGAGGTGCACCAGTTGGTGTGTATGAAACGAGAGGTGCCCCAGTTGGTGTGTATGACGAGAGGTGCCCCAGTTGGTGTATGTTGAGAGATGTAGCAGTTAGTGTGTGAGATGAGAGGTGCCCCAGTAGGTGTGTATGACGAGAGGTGCCCCAGTTGGTGTGTATGAGACGAGAGGTGCACGAGATGGTGTGTGAGATGAGAGTGCCTCAGTTTGTGTGTATGTTGAGAGGTGCCCCAGTTGGTGTGTATGTTGAGAGATGCAGCAGTTAGTGTGTGAGATGAGAGGTGCCCCAGTTGTTGTGTATGTTGAGAGATGCACCAGTTAGTGTGTGAGATGAGAGGTGCCCCAGTTGGTGTGTATGTTGAGAGATGCACCAGTTAGTGTGTGAGATGAGAGGTGCCCCAGTTGTTGTGTATGTTGAGAGATGCACCAGTTAGTGTGTGAGATGAGAGGTGCCCCAGTTGGTGTGTATGTTGAGAGGTGCCCCAGTTGGTGTGTGAGACGAGAGGTGCACCAGTTGGTGTGTATGTTGAGAAATGCACCAGTTTGTGTGTGAGATGAGAGGTGCCCCAGTTGGTGTGTATGATGAGAGGTGCTCCAGTTGCTGGGTGTGATGAGAGGTGCTCCAGTTGTTGTGTATGACGAGAGTTGCCCCAGTTGGTGTGTATGACGAGAGGTGCCCCAGTTGGTGTGTATGAGACGAGAGGTGCCCCTGTTGGTGTGTAAGACGAGAGGTGCCCCATTTGGTGTGTATTTTGAGAGATGCACCAGTTAGTGTGTGAGATGAGAGGTGCACCAGTTGGTGTGTATGTTGAGATGTGCACCAGTTAGTGTGTGAAATGAGAGGTGCCCCAGTTGGTGTGTATGTTGAGAGATGCCCCAGTTGGTGTGTGAGATGAGAGGGGCCCCAGTTGGTGTGTGAGACGAGAGGTGCCCTGGTTGGTGTGTATGACACGAGAGGTGCACCAGTTGGTGTGTGAGATGAGAGTGCCCCAGTTTGTGTGTATGTAGAGAGGTGCCCCAGTTGGTGAGTATGTTCAGAGATGCCCCAGTTGGTGTGTATGAGATGAGAGGTGCCCCAGTTGTTGTGTATGAGACGAGAGGTGCACCGGTTAGTGTGTGAGATGAGAGGTGCCCCAGTTGGTGTGTATGTTGAGAGGTGCCCCAGTTGGTGTGTGAGACGAGAGGTACACCAGTTGGTGTGTATGTTGAGAAATGCACAAGTTTGTGTTTGAGATGATAGGTGCCCCAGTTGGTGTGTATGACGAGAGGTGCTCCAGTTGTTGGGTGAGATAAGAGGTGCCCCAGTTGCTGGGTGTGATAAGAGGTGCTCCAGTTGTTGTGTATGACGAGAGTTCCCCCAGTTGGTGTGTATGACGAGAGGTGCCCCAGTTGGTGTGTATGAGACGAGAGGTGCCCCAGTAAGACAAGATGTGCCACATTTGGTGTGTATTTTGATAGATGCACCAGTTAGTGTGTGAGATGAGAGGTGCACCAGTTGGTGTGTATGTTGAGAGATGCACCAGTTAGTGTGTGAAATGAGAGGTGCCCCAGTTGGTGTGTATGTTGAGAGATGCCCCAGTTGGTGTGTGAGATGAGAGGGGCCCCAGTTGGTGTGTGAGACGAGAGGTGCCCTGGTTGGTGTGTATGACGAGAGGTGCCCCAGTTGGTGTGTATGTTAAGAGATGCACCAGTTAGTGTGTAAGATTAGAGGTGCCCCAGTTGGTGTGTATGTTGAGAGATGAACCAATTAGTGTATGAGATGAGAGGTGCTCCAATTCGTGTGTATGAGACGAGAGGTGCCCCAGTTGGTGTGTATGAGACGAGAGGTGCACCAGTTGGTGTGTGAGATGAGAGTGCCCCAGTTTGTGTGTATGTTGAGAGGTGCCCCAGTTGGTGAGTATGTTGAGAGATGCCCCAGTTGGTGTGTATGAGATGAGAGGTGCCCCAGTTGTTGTGTATGTTGAGAGATGCAGCAGTTAGTGTGTGAGATGAGAGGTGCCCCAGTTGTTGTGTATGTTGAGAGATGCCCCAGTTGGTGTGTGAGACGAGAGGTGCACCAGTTGGTGTGTATGTTGAGAAATGCACAAGTTAGTGTGTGAGATGATAGGTGCCCCAGTTGGTGTGTATGATGAGAGGTGCTCCAGTTGTTGGGTGAGATAAGAGGTGCCCCATTTGCTGGGTGTGATGAGAGGTGCTCCAGTTGTTGTGTATGACGAGAGTTGCCCCAGTTGGTGTGTATGACGAGAGGTGCCCCAGTTGGTGTGTAGAGATGAGAGGTGCCCCAGTTGGTGTGTTAGACGAGAGGTGCCCCATTTGGTGTGTATTTTGAGAGATGCACCAGTTAGTGTGTGAGATGAGAGGTGAAAGAGTTGGTGTGTAAGTTGAGAGATAGACTAGTTAGTGTGTGAAAAGAGAGGTGCCCCAGTTGGTGTATATGTTGAGAGATGCCCCAGTTTGTGTGTGAGATGAGAGGGGCCCCAGTTGGTGTGTGAGACGAGAGGTGCCCCGGTTGGTGTATATGACGAGAGGTGCCCCAGTTGGTGTGTATGTTGAGAGATGCACCAGTTAGTGTGTAAGATGAGAGGTGCCCCAGTTGGTGTGTATGTTGAGAGATGAACCAATTTGTGTATGAGATGAGAGGTGCTCCAGTTCGTGTGTATGAGACGAGAGGTGCCCCATTAGGTGTGTATGAGACGAGAGGTGCTCCAGTTGGTGTGTATGAGACGAGAGGTGCCCCAGTTGGTGTGTATGACGAGAGGTGCCCCAGTTGGTGTGTATGTTGAGAGATGTAGCAGTTAGTGTGTGAGATGAGAGGTGCCCCAGTTGGTGTGTATGACGAGAGGTGCCCCAGTTGGTGTGTATGAGACGAGAGGTGCACCGGTTGGTGTGTGAGATGAGAGTGCCCCAGTTTGTGTGTATGTTTAGAGGTGCCCCAGTTGGTGTGTATGTCGAGAGATGCCCCAGTTGGTGTGTATGAGATGAGAGGTGCCCCAGTTGTTGTGTATGTTGAGAGATGCACCAAATAGTGTGTAAGAACAGAGGTGCACAAGTTTGAGTGTATGTTAAGAAATGCACCAGTTAGTGTGTGAGATAAGAGGTGCCCCAGTTGGTGTGTATGTTGAGAGGTGCCCCAGTTGGTGTGTATCAGATGAGAGGTGCCCCAGTTGGTGTGTATGACGAGAAGTGCCCCAGTTGGTGTGTATGAGACGAGAGGTGCCCCAGTTGGTGTGTATGTTAAGAGATACACCAGTTAGTGTGTGAGATAAGAGGTGCCCCAGTTGGTGTGTATGTTGAGAGATGTACCAGTTAGTGTGTGAGACGAGAGGTGCACCAGTTTGTGTGTGAGATGAGTGGTGCTCCAGTTTATGCGTGTGTGATGAGAGGTGCCCCAGTTTGTGTGTATGATGATAGGTGCCCAGTTGTTGTCTGAGATGAGAGGTGCTTCATTTGGTGTGTATAATGAGAGGTGCTCCAGTTTGAGTGTGTGTGTAATGAGAGGTGCCCTAGTTGGTGGGTGTGATGAGGGGTGTCCCAGTTTGTGTGTGTGTGTGAAATGAGAGGTGATCCAGATGTTGTTTAAGATGAGAGGTGCTCCAGTTGATGTTAATGATGAGAGGTCCACCAGATTGTGTATGTGTGTGTAATGAGAGGTGCCCAGTTGGTAGGTATTTTGAGAGGTGCCCCAGTTTGTGTATGTGTGTGTAATGAGAGGTGCCCCAGTTGGTGTGTGAAATGAGAGGTGCCCCAGTTGGTGTGTGAGATGAGAGGTGCCCCAGTTGGTGTGTGAGATGAGAGGTGCCCCAGTTAGTGTGTGAGATGATAGGTGCCCCAGTTGGTGTGTATGTTGAGAGATGCACCAGTTGGTGTGTATATTGACTGATGCACCAGTTAGAGTGTGAGGCGAGAGGTGCCCCAGTTGGTGTGTTTGTTGAGAGATGCACCAGTTGGTGTGTATGTTGAGAGATGGACCAGTTAGTGTGTGAGATGAGAGGTGCCCCAGTTGGTGTTTATGTTGAGAGGTGCCCCAGTTGGTGTGTGGGACGAGAGGTGCCCCAGTTGGTGTGTTTGTTGAGAGATGCACCAGTTGGTGTGTATGTTGAGAGATGCACCAGTTAGTGTGTGACATGAGAGGTGCCCCAGTTGGTGTGTATGTTGAGAGGTGCCCCAGTTGGTGTGTGGGACGAAAGGTGCCCCAGTTGGTGTGTGAGACGAGAGGTGCCCCAGTTTGTGTGTATGTTGAGAGATGCACCAGTTAGTGTATGAGATGAGAGGTGCACCAGTTAGTGTGTGAGATGATAGGTGCCCCAGTTGGTGTGTATGTTGAGAGATGTACCAGTTAGTGTGTGAGACGAGAGGTGCACCAGTTTGTGTGTGAGATGAGTGGTGCTCCAGTTTATGCGTGTGTGATGAGAGGTGCCCCAGTTTGTGTGTATGATGATAGGTGCCCGGTTGTTGTCTGAGATGAGAGGTGCTTCATTTGGTGTGTATGATGAGAGGTGCTCCAGTTTGAGTGTGTGTGTAATGAGAGGTGCCCTAGTTGGTGGGTGTGATGAGGGGTGCCCCAGTTTGTGTGTGTGTGTGAAATGAGTGGTGATCCAGATGTTGTTTAAGATGAGAGGTGCTCCAGTTGATGTTAATGATGAGAGGTCCACCAGATTGTGTATGTGTGTGTAATGAGAGGTGCCCAGTTGGTAGGTATTTTGAGAGGTGCCCCAGTTTGTGTATGTGTGTGTAATGAGAGGTGCCCCAGTTGGTGTGTGAGATGAGAGGTGCCCCAGTTGGTGTGTGAGATGAGAGGTGCCCCAGTTGGTGTGTGAGATGAGAGGTGCCCCAGTTAGTGTGTGAGATGATAGGTGCCCCAGTTGGTGTGTATGTTGAGAGATGCACCAGTTTGTGTGTATATTGACTGATGCACCAGTTAGAGTGTGAGGCGAGAGGTGCCCCAGTTGGTGTGTTTGTTGAGAGATGCACCAGTTGGTGTGTATGTTGAGAGATGGACCAGTTAGTGTGTGAGATGAGAGGTGATCCAGATGTTGTTTGAGATGAGAGATGCTCCAGTTGATGTTTAATGATGAGAGGTGCACCAGTTTGTGTATGTGTGTGTAATGAGAGGTGCCCAAGTTGGTGGATGTTTTGAGAGGTGCCCCAGTTGGTGTGTATGTTAGAGATGCACCAGTTAGTGTGTGACATAGAGGTGCCCCAGTTGGTGTGTATGTTGAGAGGTGCCCCAATTGGTGTGTATGAGATGAGAGGTCCCCCAGTTGGTGTGTATAACGAGAGGTGCCCCAGTTGGTGTGTAAGACGAGAGGTGCCCCATTTGGTGTGTATATTGAGAGATGCACCAGTTAGTGTGTGAGATGAGAGGTGCACCAGTTGGTGTGTATGTTGAGAGATGCACCAGTTAGTGTGTGAAATGAGAGGTGCCCCAGTTGGTGTGTATGTTGAGAGATGCCCCAGTTGATGTGTGAGTTGAGAGGGGCCCCAGTTGGTGTGTGAGACGAGAGGTGCCCTGGTTGGTGTGTATGACGAGAGGTGCCCCAGTTGGTGTGTATGTTAAGAGATGCACCAGTTAGTGTGTAAGATTAGAGGTGCCCCAGTTGGTGTGTGAGATGAGAGTGCCCCAGTTTGTGTGTATGTTGAGAGGTGCCCCAGTTGGTGAGTATGTTGAGAGATGCCCCAGTTGTTGTGTATGTTGAGAGATGCACCAGTTAGTGTGTGAGATGAGAGGTGCCCATGTTGGTGTGTATGTTGAGAGGTGCCCCAGTTGGTGTGTGAGACGAGAGGTGCACCAGTTGGTGTGTATGTTGAGAAATGCACAAGTTAGTGTGTGAGATGAGAGGTGCACCAGTTGGTGTGTAAGTTGAGAGATGCACTAGTTAGTGTGTGAAAAGAGAGGTGCCCCAGTTGGTGTATATGTTGAGAGATGCCCCAGTTGGTGTGTGAGATGAGAGGGGCCCCAGTTGGTGTGTGAGACGAGAAGTGCCCCATTAGGTGTGTATGAGACGAGAGTTGCTCCAGTTGGTGTGTATGAGACGAGAGGTGCCCCAGTTGGTAAGTATGACGAGAGGTGCCCCAGTTGGTGTGTATGTTGAGAGATGTAGCAGTTAGTGTGTGAGATGAGAGGTGCCCCAGTTGGTGTGTATGACGAGAGGTGCCCCAGTTGGTGTGTATGAGACGAGAGGTGCACCGGTTGGTGTGTGAGATGAGAGTGCCCCAGTTTGTGTGTATGTTGAGAGGTGCCCCAGTTGGTGTGTATGTCGAGAGATGCCCCAGTTGGTGTGTATGAGATGAGAGGTGCCCCAGTTGTTGTGTATGTTGAGAGATGCACCAGTTAGTGTGTGAGAACAGAGGTGCACCAGTTTGTGTGTATGTTAAGAAATGCACCAGTTAGTGTGTGAGATAAGAGGTGCCCCAGTCGGTGTGTATGTTGAGAGGTGCCCCAGTTGGTGTGTATGAGATGAGAGGTGCCCCAGTTGGTGTGTATGACGAGAGGTGCCCCAGTTGGTGTGTATGAGACGAGAGGTGCCCCAGTTGTTTCGTGTGAGGAGGGGTGTCCCAGTTTATGTGTGTGTGTGAAATGAGAGGTGATCCAGTTTTGTTTGAGATGAGAGATGCTCCAGTTGATGTTTAATAATGAGAGGTGCACCAGTTTGTGTATGTGTGTGTAATGAGAGGTGCCCAAAATGGTGGGTGTTTTGAGAGGTGCCCCAGTTTGTGTGTATGTTAAGAGGTGCCCCAGTTGGTGTGTGAAATGAGAGGTGCCCCAGTTGGTGTGTGAGATGAGAGGTGCCCCAGTTGGTGTGTGAGATGAGAGGTGCCCCAGTTAGTGTGTGAGATGATAGGTGCCCCAGTTGGTGTGTATGTTGAGAGATGCACCAGTTGGTGTGTATATTGACTGATGCACCAGTTAGAGTGTGAGGCGAGAGGTGCCCCAGTTGGTGTGTTTGTTGAGAGATTCACCAGTTGGTGTGTATGTTGAGAGATGGACCAGTTAGTGTGTGAGATGAGAGGTGCCCCAGTTGGTGTTTATGTTGAGAGGTGCCCCAGTTGGTGTGTGGGACGAGAGGTGCCCCAGTTGGTGTGTTTGTTGAGAGATGCACCAGTTGGTGTGTATGTTGAGAGATGCACCAGTTAGTGTGTGACATGAGAGGTGCCCCAGTTGGTGTGTATGTTGAGAGGTGCCCCAGTTGGTGTGTGGGACGAAAGGTGCCCCAGTTGGTGTGTGAGACGAGAGGTGCCCCAGTTTGTGTGTATGTTGAGAGATGCACCAGTTAGTGTATGAGATGAGAGGTGCACCAGTTAGTGTGTGAGATGATAGGTGCCCCAGTTGGTGTGTATGTTGAGAGATGTACCAGTTAGTGTGTGAGACGAGAGGTGCACCAGTTTGTGTGTGAGATGAGTGGTGCTCCAGTTTATGCGTGTGTGATGAGAGGTGCCCCAGTTTGTGTGTATGATGATAGGTGCCCAGTTGTTGTCTGAGATGAGAGGTGCTTCATTTGGTGTGTATAATGAGAGGTGCTCCAGTTTGAGTGTGTGTGTAATGAGAGGTGCCCTAGTTGGTGGGTGTGATGAGGGGTGTCCCAGTTTGTGTGTGTGTGTGAAATGAGAGGTGATCCAGATGTTGTTTAAGATGAGAGGTGCTCCAGTTGATGTTAATGATGAGAGGTCCACCAGATTGTGTATGTGTGTGTAATGAGAGGTGCCCAGTTGGTAGGTATTTTGAGAGGTGCCCCAGTTTGTGTATGTGTGTGTAATGAGAGGTGCCCCAGTTGGTGTGTGAAATGAGAGGTGCCCCAGTTGGTGTGTGAGATGAGAGGTGCCCCAGTTGGTGTGTGAGATGAGAGGTGCCCCAGTTAGTGTGTGAGATGATAGGTGCCCCAGTTGGTGTGTATGTTGAGAGATGCACCAGTTTGTGTGTATATTGACTGATGCACCAGTTAGAGTGTGAGGCGAGAGGTGCCCCAGTTGGTGTGTTTGTTGAGAGATGCACCAGTTGGTGTGTATGTTGAGAGATGGACCAGTTAGTGTGTGAGATGAGAGGTGATCCAGATGTTGTTTGAGATGAGAGATGCTCCAGTTGATGTTTAATGATGAGAGGTGCACCAGTTTGTGTATGTGTGTGTAATGAGAGGTGCCCAAGTTGGTGGATGTTTTGAGAGGTGCCCCAGTTGGTGTGTATGTTAAGAGATGCACCAGTTAGTGTGTGACATAAGAGGTGCCCCAGTTGGTGTGTATGTTGAGAGGTGCCCCAATTGGTGTGTATGAGATGAGAGGTCCCCCAGTTGGTGTGTATAACGAGAGGTGCCCCAGTTGGTGTGTAAGACGAGAGGTGCCCCATTTGGTGTGTATATTGAGAGATGCACCAGTTAGTGTGTGAGATGAGAGGTGCACCAGTTGGTGTGTATGTTGAGAGATGCACCAGTTAGTGTGTGAAATGAGAGGTGCCCCAGTTGGTGTGTATGTTGAGAGATGCCCCAGTTGATGTGTGAGTTGAGAGGGGCCCCAGTTGGTGTGTGAGACGAGAGGTGCCCTGGTTGGTGTGTATGACGAGAGGTGCCCCAGTTGGTGTGTATGTTAAGAGATGCACCAGTTAGTGTGTAAGATTAGAGGTGCCCCAGTTGGTGTGTGAGATGAGAGTGCCCCAGTTTGTGTGTATGTTGAGAGGTGCCCCAGTTGGTGAGTATGTTGAGAGATGCCCCAGTTGTTGTGTATGTTGAGAGATGCACCAGTTAGTGTGTGATGAGAGGTGCCCATGTTGGTGTGTATGTTGAGAGGTGCCCCAGTTGGTGTGTGAGACGAGAGGTGCACCAGTTGGTGTGTATGTTGAGAAATGCACAAGTTAGTGTGTGAGATGAGAGGTGCACCAGTTGGTGTGTAAGTTGAGAGATGCACTAGTTAGTGTGTGAAAAGAGAGGTGCCCCAGTTGGTGTATATGTTGAGAGATGCCCCAGTTGGTGTGTGAGATGAGAGGGGCCCCAGTTGGTGTGTGAGACGAGAAGTGCCCCATTAGGTGTGTATGAGACGAGAGTTGCTCCAGTTGGTGTGTATGAGACGAGAGGTGCCCCAGTTGGTAAGTATGACGAGAGGTGCCCCAGTTGGTGTGTATGTTGAGAGATGTAGCAGTTAGTGTGTGAGATGAGAGGTGCCCCAGTTGGTGTGTATGACGAGAGGTGCCCCAGTTGGTGTGTATGAGACGAGAGGTGCACCGGTTGGTGTGTGAGATGAGAGTGCCCCAGTTTGTGTGTATGTTGAGAGGTGCCCCAGTTGGTGTGTATGTCGAGAGATGCCCCAGTTGGTGTGTATGAGATGAGAGGTGCCCCAGTTGTTGTGTATGTTGAGAGATGCACCAGTTAGTGTGTGAGAACAGAGGTGCACCAGTTTGTGTGTATGTTAAGAAATGCACCAGTTAGTGTGTGAGATAAGAGGTGCCCCAGTTGGTGTGTATGTTGAGAGGTGCCCCAGTTGGTGTGTATGAGATGAGAGGTGCCCCAGTTGGTGTGTATGACGAGAGGTGCCCCAGTTGGTGTGTATGAGACGAGAGGTGCCCCAGTTGTTTCGTGTGAGGAGGGGTGTCCCAGTTTATGTGTGTGTGTGAAATGAGAGGTGATCCAGATGTTGTTTGAGATGAGAGATGCTCCAGTTGATGTTTAATAATGAGAGGTGCACCAGTTTGTGTATGTGTGTGTAATGAGAGGTGCCCAAAATGGTGGGTGTTTTGAGAGGTGCCCCAGTTGGTGTGTATGTTAAGAGATGCACCAGTTAGTGTGTGACATAAGAGGTGCCCCAGTTGGTGTGTATGTTGAGAGGTGCCCCAGTTGGTGTGTATGAGATGAGAGGTCCCCCAGTTGGTGTGTATAACGAGAGGTGCCCCAGTTGGTGTGTAAGACGAGAGGTGCCCCATTTGGTGTGTATATTGAAAGATGCACCAGTTAGTGTGTGAGATGAGAGGTGCACCAGTTGGTGTGTATGTTGAGAGATGCACCAGTTAGTGTGTGAAATGAGAGGTGCCCCAGTTGGTGTGTATGTTGAGAGATGCCCCAGTTGATGTGTGAGTTGAGAGGGGCCCCAGTTGGTGTGTGAGACGAGAGGTGCCCTGGTTGGTGTGTATGACGAGAGGTGCCCCAGTTGGTGTGTATGTTAAGAGATGCACCAGTTAGTGTGTAAGATTAGAGGTGCCCCAGTTGGTGTGTATGTTGAGAGATGAACCAATTAGTGTATGAGATGAGAGGTGCTCCAATTCGTGTGTATGAGACGAGAGGTGCCCCAGTTGGTGTGTATGAGACGAAAGGTGCACCAGTTGGTGTGTGAGATGAGAGTGCCCCAGTTTGTGTGTATGTTGAGAGGTGCCCCAGTTGGTGAGTATGTTGAGAGATGCCCTAGTTGGTGTGTATGAGATGAGAGGTGCCCCAGTTGTTGTGTATGTTGAGAGATGCACCAGTTAGTGTGTGAGATGAGAGGTGCCCATGTTGGTGTGTATGTTGAGAGGTGCCCCAGTTGGTGTGTGAGACGAGAGGTGCACCAGTTGGTGTGTATGTTGAGAAATGCACAAGTTAGTGTGTGAGATGATAGGTGCCCCAGTTGGTGTGTATGATGAGAGGTGCTCCAGTTGTTGGGTGAGTTAAGAGGTGCCCCAGTTGCTGGGTGTGATGAGAGGTGCTCCAGTTGTTGTGTATGACGAGAGTTGCCCCAGTTGGTGTGTGTGACAAGAGGTGCCCCAGTTGGTGTGTAGAGACGAGAGGTGCCCCAGTTGGTGTGTAAGACGAGAGGTGCCCCATTTGGTGTGTATTTTGAGAGATGCATCAGTTAGTGTGTTAGATGAGAGGTGCACCAGTTGGTGTGTAAGTTGAGAGATGCACTAGTTAGTGTGTGAAAAGAGAGGTGCCCCAGTTGGTGTATATGTTGAGAGATGCCCCAGTTGGTGTGTGAGATGAGAGGGGCCCCAGTTGGTGTGTGAGACGAGAGGTGCCCCGGTTGGTGTGTATGACGAGAGGTGCCCCAGTTGGTGTGTATGTTGAGAGATGCACCAGTTAGTGTGTAAGATGAGAGGTGCCCCAGTTGGTGTGTATGTTGAGAGATGAACCAATTTGTGTATGAGATGAGAGGTTCTCCAGTTCGTGTGTATGAGACGAGAGGTGCCCCAGTTGGTGTGTATGAGACGAGAGGTGCTCCAGTTGGTGTGTATGAGACGAGAGGTGCCCCAGTTGGTAAGTATGACGAGAGGTGCCCCAGTTGGTGTGTATGTTGAGAGATGTAGCAGTTAGTGTGTGAGATGAGAGGTGCCCCAGTTGGTGTGTATGACGAGAGGTGCCCCAGTTGGTGTGTATGAGACGAGAGGTGCACCGGCTTGTGTGTGAGATGAGAGTGCCCCAGTTTGTGTGTATGTTTAGAGGTGCACCAGTTTGTGTGTGAGGTGAGAGTGCCCCAGTTTGTGTGTATGTTTAGAGGTGCCCCAGTTGGTGTGTATGTCGAGAGATGCCCCAGTTGGTGTGTATGAGAACAGAGGTGCACCAGTTTGTGTGTATTTTAAGAAATGCACCAGTTAGTGTGTGAGATAAGAGGTGCCCCAGTTGGTGTGTATGTTGAGAGGTGCCCCAGTTGGTGTGTATGAGATGAGAGGTGCCCCAGTTGGTGTGTATGACGAGAGGTGCCCCAGTTGGTGTTTTTGAGACGAGAGGTGCCCCAGTTGGTGTGTATATTAAGAGATACACCAGTTAGTGTGTGAGACGAGAGGTGCCCTAGTTGGTGGGTGTGATGAGGGGTGCCCAGTTGTTGTCTGAGATGAGAGGTGCTTCATTTGGTGTGTATGATAAGAGGTGCTCCAGTTTGAGTGTGTGTGTATCGAGAGGTGCCCTAGTTGGTGGGTGTGATGAGGGTTGCCCCAGTTTGTGTGTGTGTGTGAAATGAGAGGTGATCCAGATGTTGTTTAAGATGAGAGGTGCTCCAGTTGATGTTATTGATGAGAGGTGCACCAGTTTGTGTATGTGTGTGTAATGAGAGGTGCCCAGTTGGTGGGAATTTTGGAGGTGCCCCAGTTTGTGTATGTGTGTATGACGAGAGGTGCCCCAGTTGGTGTGTAGAGACGAGAGGTGCCCCAGTTGGTGTGTAAGACGAGAGGTGCCCCATTTGGTGTGTATTTTGAGAGATGCACCAGTTAGTGTGTTAGATGAGAAATTGAACCAGTTGGTGTGTAAGTTGAGAGATGCACTAGTTAGTGTGTGAAAAGAGAGGTGCCCCAGTTGGTGTATATGTTGAGAGATGCCCCAGTTGGTGTGTGAGATGAGAGGGGCCCCAGTTGGTGTGTGAGACGAGAGGTGCCCCGGTTGGTGTGTATGACGAGAGGTGCCCCAGTTGGTGTGTATGTTGAGAGATGCACCAGTTAGTGTGTAAGATGAGAGGTGCCCCAGTTGGTGTGTATGTTGAGAGATGAACCAATTTGTGTATGAGATGAGAGGTTCTCCAGTTCGTGTGTATGAGACGAGAGGTGCCCCAGTTGGTGTGTATGAGACGAGAGGTGCTCCAGTTGGTGTGTATGAGACGAGAGGTGCCCCAGTTGGTAAGTATGACGAGAGGTGCCCCAGTTGGTGTGTATGTTGAGAGATGTAGCAGTTAGTGTGTGAGATGAGAGGTGCCCCAGTTGGTGTGTATGACGAGAGGTGCCCCAGTTGGTGTGTATGAGACGAGAGGTGCACCGGCTTGTGTGTGAGATGAGAGTGCCCCAGTTTGTGTGTATGTTTAGAGGTGCCCCAGTTGGTGTGTATGTCGAGAGATGCCCCAGTTGGTGTGTATGAGATGAGAGGTGCCCCAGTTGTTGTGTATGTTGAGAGATGCACCAGTTAGTGTGTGAGAACAGAGGTGCACCAGTTTGTGTGTATGTTAAGAAATGCACCAGTTAGTGTGTGAGATAAGAGGTGCCCCAGTTGGTGTGTATGTTGAGAGGTGCCCCAGTTGGTGTGTATGAGATGAGAGGTGCCCCAGTTGGTGTGTATGACGAGAGGTGCCCCAGTTGGTGTGTTTGAGACGAGAGGTGCCCCAGTTGGTGTGTATTCTAAGAGATACACCAGTTAGTGTGTGAGATAAGAGGTGCCCCAGTTGGTGTGTATGTTAAGAAATGCACCAGTTAGTGTGTGAGACGAGAGGTGCCCTAGTTGGTGGGTGTGATGAGGGGTGCCCAGTTGTTGTCTGAGATGAGAGGTGCTTCATTTGGTGTGTATGATAAGAGGTGCTCCAGTTTGAGTGTGTGTGTTTCGAGAGGTGCCCTAGTTGGTGGGTGTGATGAGGGGTGCCCCAGTTTGTGTGTGTGTGTGAAATGAGAGGTGATCCAGATGTTGTTTAAGATGAGAGGTGCTCCAGTTGATGTTAATGATGAGAGGTGCACCAGTTTGTGTATGTCTGTGTAATAAGAGGTGCCCAGTTGGTGGGAATTTTAGAGGTGCCCCAGTTTGTGTATGTGTGTGTAATGAGAGGTGCCCCATTTGGTGTGTGAAATGAGAGTTGCCCCAGTTGGTGTGTGAGATGGGAGGTGCCCCAGTTGGTGTGTGAGATGAGAATTGCCCCAGTTGATGTGTGAGATGAGAGGTGCCCCAGTTAGTGTGTGAGATGAGAGGTGCCCCAGTTGGTGTGTATGTTGAGAGATTCACCAGTTGGTGTGTATCGTAAGAGATGCACCAGTTGGTGTGTGGGACTAGAGGTGCCCCAGTTGGTGTGTTTGTTGAGAAATGCACCAGTTGGTGAGTATGTTGAGAGGTGCACCAGTTAGTGTGTGAGATGAGAGGTGCCGCAGTTGGTGTGTATGTTGAGAGGTGCCCCAGTTGGTGTTTGGGACGAGAGGTGCCCCAGTTGGTGTGTGAGACGAGAGGTGCCCCAGTTGGTGTGTATGTTGAGAGATGCACCAGTTAGAGTATGAGATGAGAGGTGCACCAGTTAGTGTGTGAGATGATAGGTGCCCTAGTTGGTGTATATGATGAGAGGTGCTCCAGTTGTTGGGTGAGATAAGAGTTGCCCCAGTTGGTGTGTATGACGAGAGGTGCCCCAGTTGGTGTGTATGAGACGAGAGGTGCCCCAGTTGGTGTGTAAGACGAGAGGTGCCCCATTTGGTGTGTATTTTGAGAGATGCACCAGTTAGTGTGTGAGATGAGAGGTGCACCAGTTGGTGTGTATGTTGAGAGATGCACTAGTTAGTGTTTGAGATAAGAGGTGCCCCAGTTGGTGTGTATGTTGAGAGATGCCCCAGTTGGTGTGTGAGATGAGAGGTGCCCCAGTTGGCGTGTGAGACGAGAGGTGCCCCGGTTGGTGTGTATGACGAGAGGTCCCCCAATTGGTGTGTATGTTGAGAGATGCACCAGTTAGTGTGTAAGATGAGAGGTGCCCCAGTTGGTGTGTTTGTTGAGAGATGAACCAATTTGTGTATGAGATGAGAGGTGCTCCAGTTCGTGTGTATGAGACGAGAGGTGCCCCATTAGGTGTGTAAGAGTCGAGAGGTGCCCCATTTGGTGTGTATGAGACGAGAGGTGCCCCAGTTGGTGTGTATGACGAGAGGTGCCCCGGTTGGTTTGTATGTTGAGAGATGTAGCAGATAGTGTGTGAGATGAGAGGTGCCCCAGTTGGTGTGTATGACGTGAGGTGCTCCAGTTGGTGTGTATGAGACGAGAGGTGCACCAGTTGGTGTGTGAGATAAGAGTGCCCCAGTTTGTGTGTATGTTGAGGGGTGCCCCAGTTGGTGTGTATGTTGAGAGTCCCCAGTTGGTGTGTATGAGACGAGAGGTGCCCCATTAGGTTTGTATGAGACGAGAGGTGCCCCAGTTGGTGTGTGAGATGAGAGGTGCCCCAGTTGGTGTATGTGTGTAATGAGAGGTGCCCTAGTTGGTGGGTGTAATGAGGGGTGTCCCAGTTTATGTGTGTGTGTGAAATGAGAGGTGATCCAGATGTTGTTTGAGATGAGAGATGCTCCAGTTGATGTTTAATGATGAGAGGTGCACCAGTTTGTGTATGTGTGTGTAATGAGAGGTGCGCAAGTTGGTGGGTGTTTTGAGAGGTGCCCCAGTTTGTGTGTATGTTAAGAGATGCACCAGTTAGTGTGTGAGATAAGAGGTGCCCCAGTTGGTGTGTATGTTGAGAGGTGCCCCAGTTGGTGTGTATGAGATGAGAGGTCCCCCAGTTGGTGTGTATGACGAGAGGTGCCCCAGTTGGTGTGTATGAGACGAGAGGTGCACCAGTTGGTGTGTGAGATGAGAGTGCCCCAGTTTGTGTGTATGTTGAGAGATGCCCCAGTTGGTGTGTATGAGATGAGAGGTGCCCCAGTTGTTGTGTATGTTGAGAGATGCACCAGTTAGTGTGTGAGATGAGAGGTGCCCCAGTTGTTGTGTATGTTGAGAGATGCACCAGTTAGTGTGTGAGATGAGAGGTGCACCCAGTTGGTGTGTATGTTGAGAGATGCACCAGTTGGTGTGTGAGATGAGAGGGGCCCCAGTTGGTGTGTGAGACGAGAGGTGCCCTGGTTGGTGTGTATGACGAGAGGTCCCCCAGTTGGTGTGTATGTTGAGAGATGAACCAATTAGTGTATGAGATGAGAGGTGCTCCAATTCGTGTGTATGAGACGAGAGGTGCCCCAGTTGGTGTGTATGAGACGAGAGGTGCACCAGTTGGTGTGTGAGATGAGAGTGCCCCAGTTTGTGTGTATGTTGAGAGGTGCCCCAGTTGGTGAGTATGTTGAGAGATGCCCCAGTTGGTGTGTATGAGATGAGAGGAGCCCCAGTTGTTGTGTATGTTGAGAGATGCACCAGTTAGTGTGTGAGATGAGAGGTGCCCCAGTTGTTGTGTATGTTGAGAGATGCACCAGTTAGTGTGTGAGATGAGAGGTGCCCCAGTTGGTGTGTATAGAGAGGTGCCCCAGTTGGTGTGTGAGACGAGAGGTGCACCAGTTGGTGTGTAAGTTGAGAGATGCACTAGTTAGTGTGTGAAAAGAGTGGTGCCCCAGTTGGTGTATATGTTGAGAGATGCCCCAGTTGGTGTGTGAGATGAGAGGGGCCCCAGTTGGTGTGTGAGACGAGAGGTGCCCCGGTTGGTGTGTATGACGAGAGGTGCCCCAGTTGGTGTGTATGTTGAGAGATGCACCAGTTGGTGTGTGAGATGAGAGGTGCCCCAGTTGGTGTGTATGTTGAGAGATGAACCAATTTGTGTATGAGATGAGAGGTGCTCCAGTTGATGTGTATGAGACGAGAGGTGCCCCATTAGGTGTGTATGAGACGAGAGGTGCTCCAGTTGGTGTGTATGAGACGAGAGGTGCCCCAGTTGGTGTGTATGACGAGAGGTGCCCCAGTTGGTGTGTATGTTGAGAGATGTAGCAGTTAGTGTGTGAGATGAGAGGTGCCCCAGTTGGTGTGTATGACGAGAGGTGCCCCAGTTGGTGTGTATGAGACGAGAGGTGCACCGGTTGGTGTGTGAGATGAGAGTGCCCCAGTTTGTGTGTATGTTGAGAGGTGCCCCAGTTGGTGTGTATGTCGAGAGATGCCCCAGTTGGTGTGTATGAGATGAGAGGTGCCCCAGTTGGTGTGTATTTTGAGAGGTGCCCCAGTTGGTGTGTATGAGATGAGAGGTGCCCCAGTTGTTGTGTATGTTGAGAGATGCACCAGTTAGTGTGTGAGAACAGAGGTGCACCAGTTTGTGTGTATGTTAAGAAATGCACCAGTTAGTGTGTGAGATAAGAGGTGCCCCAGTTGGTGTGTATGTCGAAAGATGTACCAGTTAGTGTGTGAGACGAGAGGTGCACCAGTTTGTGTGTGAGATGAGTGGTGCTCCAGTTTGTGCGTGTGTGATGAGAGGTGCCCCAGTTTGTGTGTATGATGATAAGTGCCCAGTTGTTGTCTGAGATGAGAGGTGCTTCATTTGGTGTGTATGATGAGAGGTGCTCCAGTTTGAGTGTGTGTGTAATGAGAGGTGCCCTAGTTGGTGGGTGTGATGAGGGGTGCCCCAGTTTGTGTGTGTGTGTGAAATGAGAGGTGATCCAGATGTTGTTTAAGATGAGAGGTGCTCCAGGTGATGTTAATGATGAGAGGTGCACCAGTTTGTGTATGTGTGTGTAATGAGAGGTGCCCAGTTGGTGGGTATTTTGAGAGGTGCCCCAGTTTGTGTATGTGTGTGTAATGAGAGGTGCCCCAGTTGGTGTGTGAAATGAGAGGTGCCCCAGTTGGTGTGTGAGATGAGAGGTGCCCCAGTTGGTGTGTGAGATGAGAATTGCCCCAGTTATGTGTGAGATGAGAGGTGCCCCAGTTAGTGTGTGAGATGAGAGTTGCCCCAGTTGGTGTGTATGTTGGGAGATTCACCAGTTGGTGTGTATATTAAGAGATGCAACAGTTAGTGTGTGAGACGAGAGGTACCGAAGTTGGTGTGTTTGTTGAGAGATGCACCAGTTGATGTGTATTTTGAGAGATGCACCAGTTAGTGTGTGAGATGAGAGGTGCCCCAGTTGGTGTGTATGTTGAGAGGTGCCCCAGTTGGTGTGTGGGACGAGAGGTTTTCCAGTTGGTGTGTTTGTTGAGAAATGCACCAGTTGGTGTGTATGTTGAGAGATGCACCAGTTAGTGTGTGAGATGAGAGGTGCCCCAGTTGGTGTGTATGTTGAGAGATGCCCCAGTTGGTGTTTGGGACGAGAGGTGCCCCAGTTGGTGTGTGAGACGAGAGGTGCCCCAGTTGGTGTGTATGTTGAGAGATGCACCAGTTAGAGTATGAGATGAGAGGTGCACCAGTTAGTGTGTGAGATGATAGGTGCCCTAGTTGGTGTATATGATGAGAGGTGCTCCAGTTGTTGGGTGAGAAAAGAGTTGCCCCAGTTTGTGTGTATGACGAGAGGTGCCCCAGTTGGTGTGTATGAGACGAGAGGTGCCCCAGTTGGTGTGTAAGACGAGAGGTGCCCCATTTGGTGTGTATTTTGAGAGATGCACCAGTTAGTGTGTGAGATGAGAGGTGCACCAGTTGGTGTGTATGTTGAGAGATGCACTAGTTAGTGTTTGAGATGAGAGGTGCCCCAGTTGGTGTGTATGTTGAGAGATGCCCCAGTTGGTGTGTGAGATGAGAGGTGCCCCAGTTGGCGTGTGAGACGAGAGGTGCCCCGGTTGGTGTGTATGACGAGAGGTCCCCCAATTGGTGTGTATGTTGAGTGATGCACCAGTTAGTGTGTAAGATGAGAGGTGCCCCAGTTGGTGTGTTTGTTGAGAGATGAACCAATTTGTGTATGAGATGAGAGGTGCTCCAGTTCGTGTGTATGAGACGAGAGGTGCCCCATTAGGTGTGTATGAGACGAGAGGTGCCCCAGTTGGTGTGTATGAGACGAGAGGTGCCCCAGTTGGTGTTTGAGATGAGAGTGCCCCAGTTTGTGTGTATGTTGAGAGGTGCCCCAGTTGGTGTGTATGTTGAGATATGCCCCAGTTGGTGTGTATGAGACGAGAGGTGCCCCATTAGGTGTGTATGAGACGAGAGTTGCCCCAGTTGGTGTGTGAGATGAGAGGTGCCCCAGTTGGTGTATGTGTGTAATGAGAGGTGCCCTAGTTGGTGGGTGTGATAAGGGGTGTCCCAATTTATGTGTGTGTGTGAAATGAGAGGTGATCCAGATGTTGTTTGAGATGAGAGATGCTCCAGTTGATGTTTAATGATGAGAGGTTCACCAGTTTGTGTATGTGTGTGTAATGAGAGGTGCCCAAGTTGGTGGGTGTTTTGAGAGGTGCCCCAGTTGGTGTGTATGTTAAGAGATGCACCAGTTAGTGTGTGAGATAAGAGGTGCCCCAGTTGGTGTGTATGAGATGAGAGGTCCCCCAGTTGGTGTGTATGACGAGAGGTGCCCCAGTTGGTGTGTATGAGACGAGAGGTGCCCCAGTTGGTGTGTATGACGAGAGGTGCCCCAGTTGGTGTGTATGAGACGAGAGGTGCACCGGTTGGTGTGTGAGATGAGAGTGCCCCAGTTTGTGTGTATGTTGAGAGGTGCCCCAGTTGGTGTGTATGTCGAGAGATGCCCCAGTTGGTGTGTATGAGATGAGAGGTGCCCCAGTTGTTGTGTATGTTGAGAGATGCACCAGTTAGTGTGTGAGAACAGAGGTGCACCAGTTTGTGTGTATGTTAAGAAATGCACCAGTTAGTGTGTGAGATAAGAGGTGCCCCAGTTGGTGTGTATGTTGAGAGGTGCCCCAGTTGGTGTGTTTGAGATGAGAGGTGCCCCAGTTGGTGTGTATGACGAGAGGTGCCCCAGTTGGTGTGTATGAGACGAGAGGTGCCCCAGTTGGTGTGTATGTTAAGAGATACACCAGTTAGTGTGTGAGATAAGAGGTGCCCCAGTTGGTGTGTATGTTGAGAGATGTACCAGTTAGTGTTTGAGACGAGAGGTGCACCAGTTTGTGTGTGAGACGAGTGGTGCTCCAGTTTGTGCGTGTGTGATGAGAGGTGCCCCAGTTTGTGTGTATGATGATAGGTGCCCGGTTGTTGTCTGAGATGAGAGGTGCTTCATTTGGTGTGTATGATGAGAGGTGCTCCAGTTTGAGTGTGTGTGTAATGAGAGGTGCCCTAGTTGGTGGGTGTGATGAGGGGTGCCCCAGTTTGTGTGTGTGTGTGAAATGAGAGGTGATCCAGATGTTGTTTAAGATGAGAGGTGCTCCAGTTTATGTTAATGATGAGAGGTGCACCAGTTTGTGTATGTGTGTGTAATGAGAGGTGCCCAGTTGGTGGGTATTTTGAGAGGTGCCCCAGTTTGTGTATGTGTGTGTAATGAGAGGTGCCCCAGTTGGTGTGTGAAATGAGAGGTGCCCCAGTTGGTATGTGAGATGAGAGGTGCCCCAGTTGGTGTGTGAGATGAGAATTGCCCCAGTTGATGTGTGAGATGAGAGGTGCCCCAGTTAAGGTGTGAGAAGAGAGGTGCCCCAGTTGGTGTGTATGTTGAGAGATTCACCAGTTGGTGTGTATATTAAGAGATGCACCAGTTAGTGTGTGAGACGAGAGGTGCCGAAGTTGGTGTGTTTGTTGAAAGATGCACCAGTTGATGTGTATTTTGAGAGATGCACCAGTTAGTGTGTGAGATGAGAGGTGCCCCAGTTGGTGTGTATGTTGAGAGGTGCCCCAGTTGGTGTGTGGGACGAGAGGTTTTCCAGTTGGTGTGTTTGTTGAGAAATGCACCAGTTGGTGTTTGGGACAAGAGGTGCCCCAGTTGGTGTGTATGACGAGAGGTGCCCCAGTTGGTGTGTATGAGACGAGAGGTGCACCAGTTGGTGTGTGAGATGAGACTGCCCCAGTTTGTGTGTATGTTGAGAGGTGCCCCAGTTGGTGTGTATGTTGAGAGATGCCCCAGTTGGTGTGTATGAGACGAGAGGTGCCCCATTAGGTGTGTATGAGACGAGAGGTGCCCCAGTTGGTGTGTGAGATGAGAGGTGCCCCAGTTGGTGTATGTGTGTAATGAGAGGTGCCCTAGTTGGTGGGTGTGATGAGGGGTGTCCCAGTTTATGTGTGTGTGTGAAATGAGAGGTGATCCAGTTGTTGTTTGAGATGAGAGATGCTCCAGTTGATGTTTAATGATGAGAGGTGCACCAGTTTGTGTATGTGTGTGTAATGAGAGGTGCCCCAGTTGGTGTGTATGAGACGAGAGGTGCCCCAGTTGGTGTGTAAGACGAGAGGTGCCCCATTTGGTGTGTATTTTGAGAGATGCACCAGTTAGTGTGTGAGATGAGAGGTGCACCAGTTGGTGTGTATGTTGAGAGATGCACTAGTTAGTGTTTGAGATGAGAGGTGCCCCAGTTGGTGTGTATGTTGAGAGATGCCCCAGTTGGTGTGTGAGATGAGAGGTGCCCCAGTTGGCGTGTGAGACGAGAGGTGCCCCGGTTGGTGTGTATGACGAGAGGTCCCCCAATTGGTGTGTATGTTGAGTGATGCACCAGTTAGTGTGTAAGATGAGAGGTGCCCCAGTTGGTGTGTTTGTTGAGAGATGAACCAATTTGTGTATGAGATGAGAGGTGCTCCAGTTCGTGTGTATGAGACGAGAGGTGCCCCATTAGGTGTGTATGAGACGAGAGGTGCCCCAGTTGGTGTGTATGAGACGAGAGGTGCCCCAGTAGGTGTGTATGACGAGAGGTGCCCCGGTTGGTGTGTATGTTGAGAGATGTAGCAGTTAGTGTGTGAGATGAGAGGTGCCCCAGTTGGTGTGTATGACGAGAGGTGCCCCAGTTGGTGTGTATGAGACGAGAGGTGCCCCAGTTGGTGTTTGAGATGAGAGTGCCCCAGTTTGTGTGTATGTTGAGAGGTGCCCCAGTTGGTGTGTATGTTGAGATATGCCCCAGTTGGTGTGTATGAGACGAGAGGTGCCCCATTAGGTGTGTATGAGACGAGAGTTGCCCCAGTTGGTGTGTGAGATGAGAGGTGCCCCAGTTGGTGTATGTGTGTAATGAGAGGTGCCCTAGTTGGTGGGTGTGATAAGGGGTGTCCCAATTTATGTGTGTGTGTGAAATGAGAGGTGATCCAGATGTTGTTTGAGATGAGAGATGCTCCAGTTGATGTTTAATGATGAGAGGTTCACCAGTTTGTGTATGTGTGTGTAATGAGAGGTGCCCAAGTTGGTGGGTGTTTTGAGAGGTGCCCCAGTTGGTGTGTATGTTAAGAGATGCACCAGTTAGTGTGTGAGATAAGAGGTGCCCCAGTTGGTGTGTATGAGATGAGAGGTCCCCCAGTTGGTGTGTATGACGAGAGGTGCCCCAGTTGGTGTGTATGAGACGAGAGGTGCTCCAGTTGGTGTGTATGAGACGAGAGGTGCCCCAGTTGGTGTGTATGACGAGAGGTGCCCCAGTTGGTGTGTATGAGACGAGAGGTGCACCGGTTGGTGTGTGAGATGAGAGTGCCCCAGTTTGTGTGTATGTTGAGAGGTGCCCCAGTTGGTGTGTATGTCGAGAGATGCCCCAGTTGGTGTGTATGAGATGAGAGGTGCCCCAGTTGTTGTGTATGTTGAGAGATGCACCAGTTAGTGTGTGAGAACAGAGGTGCACCATTTTGTGTGTATGTTAAGAAATGCACCAGTTTGTGTGTGAGATAAGAGGTGCCCCAGTTGGTGTGTATGTTGAGAGGTGCCCCAGTTGGTGTGTGTGAGATGAGAGGTGCCCCAGTTGGTGTGTAAGACGAGAGGTGCCCCAGTTGGTGTGTATGAGACGAGAGGTGCCCCAGTTGGTGTGTATGTTAAGAGATACACCAGTTAGTGTGTGAGATAAGAGGTGCCCCAGTTGGTGTGTATGTTGAGAGATGTACCAGTTAGTGTTTGAGACGAGAGGTGCACCAGTTTGTGTGTGAGACGAGTGGTGCTCCAGTTTGTGCGTGTGTGATGAGAGGTGCCCCAGTGCGTGTGTGATGAGAGGTGCCCCAGTGCGTGTGTGATGAGAGGTGCCCCAGTTTGTGTGTATGATGCGTGTGTGATAGGTGCGTGTGTGATGAGAGGTGCCCCAGGTGCCCAGTTTGTGTGTTGATGATGAGTTGTGTGTGTATGATGAGAGGTGCCCAGTTTGTGGGTGTAATGAGAGGGGCACCAGTTGGTGGGTGTAATGAGAGGTGCCCCAGTTGGTGGGTGTGATGAGGGGTGCCCCAGTTTGTGTGTGTGTGTGAAATGAGTGGTGATCCAGATGTTGTTTAAGATGAGAGGTGCTCCAGTTGATGTTAATGATGAGAGGTGCACCAGTTTGTATATGTAAGTGTAATAAGAGGTGCCCAGTTGGTGGGTATTTTGAGAGGTGCCCCAGTTTGTGTATGTGTGTGTAATGAGAGGTGCCCCAGTTGGTGTGTGAAATGAGAGGTGCCCCAGTTGGTATGTGAGATGAGAGGTGCCCCAGTTGGTGTGTGAGATAAGAGAGCCCCAGTTTGTGTGTGAGATAAGAGGTGCCCCAGTTTATGTGTGAGATGAGAGGTGCCCCAGTTGGTGTGTGTTGAGAGGTGCCCCAGTTGGTGTGTATGTTAAGAGATACACCAGTTAGTGTGTGAGATAAGAGGTGCCCCAGTTGGTGTGTATGTTGAGAGATGTACCAGTTAGTGTGTGAGACGAGAGGTGCACCAGTTTGTGTGTGAGATGAGAGGTGCCCCAGTTGGTGTGTATGTTGAGAGGTGCCCCAGTTGGTGTGTGAGATGAGAGGTGCCCCAGTTGTTGTCTGAGATGAGAGGTGCTTCATTTGGTGTGTATGATGAGAGGTGCTCCAGTTGGTGTTGAGGTGCCCCAGTTGTGTGTGAGATGAGAGGTGCCCTAGTTGGTGTGTGTGATGAGAGGTGCCCCAGTTTGTGTGTGAGAGGTGTTGGTGTGAAATGAGAGGTGCCCCAGATGTTGTTTAAGATGAGAGGTGCTCCAGTTTATGTGTAATGATGAGAGGTGCACCAGTTTGAATGAGAGGTATGTGTGTGTAATGAGAGGTGCCCAGTTGGTGGGTATTTTGAGAGGTGCCCAGTTTGTGTATGAAGTTGTGTGTAATGAGAGGTGCCCCAGTTGGTGTGTGAGATGAGAGGTGCCCCAGTTGGTATGTGAGATGAGAGCTGCCCCAGTTGGTGTGTGAGATGAGAGGTGCCCCAGTTGGTGTGTGAGATGAGAGGTGCCCCAGTTGGTGTGTGAGATGAGAGGTGCCCCAGTTGGTGTGTATGTTGAGAGATGCCCCAGTTGGTGTGTTTGAGATGAGAGGTGCCCCAGTTGGTGTGTGAGACGAGAGGTGCCCCAGTTGGTGTGTTTGTTGAGATGAGAGGTGCACCAGTTGGTGTATTATGAGAGATGCCCCAGTTTGTGTGTGAGATGAGAGGTGCCCCAGTTGGTGTGTATGTTGAGAGATGCACCAGTTGGTGTGTGAGATGAGAGGTGCCCCAGTTGGTGTGTTTGTTGAGAGATGCACCAGTTGGTGTTTGAGATGAGAGGTGCCCCAGTTGGTGTGTATGATGAGAGGTGCCCCAGTTGGTGTGTATGATGATGAGAGGTGCACCAGTTGGTGTGTGAGATGAGACTGCCCCAGTTGGTGTGTGTATGATGAGAGGTGCCCCAGTTGGTGTGTATGTTGAGAGATGCCCCAGTTGGTGTTTGAGATGAGAGGTGCCCCAGTTGGTGTGTATGATGAGAGGTGCCCCAGTTGGTGTGTGAGATGAGAGGTGCCCCAGTTGGTGTGTGTGATGAGAGGTGCCCCAGTTGGTGTGTGAGATGAGAGGTGCCCCAGTTGTGTGTGTGTGAAATGGGAGGTGCCCCAATTTGTGTGTGAGATGAGAGGTGCCCCAGTTGTGTGTATGAGATGAGAGGTGCCTCAGTTGGTGTGTGTATTGAGAGGTGCCCCAGTTGGTGGGTGTAATGAGAGGTGCCCCAGTTAGTGTGTGTGGGTATGATGAGAGGTGCCCCAGTTTGTGTGTGTGGGTATGATGAGAGGTGCCCCAGTTGGTGTGAGATGAGAGATGCCCCAGTTTTTGTGTGTGTGTGAGATGAGAGGTTCCCCAGTTGGTGTGTGTAATGAGAGGTGCCCCAGTTGTTGGGTGTAATGTGAAGTGCCCTAGTTGGTGTGTGTGGGTATGATGAGAGGTGCCCAGGTTGGTGTGTGAGAAGAGAGGTGCCCCAGTTTGTGTGTGAGTTGAGAGGTGCCCCAGTTGGTGTGTGAGATAAGAGGTGCCCCAGTTTGCGTGTGTGAGCTAAGAGGTGCCCCAGTTGGTGTGTGAGATGAGAGGTGCCCAGTTGGTGTGTGTAATGAGAGGTGCCCCAGTTGGTGTATGAGGTGAGAGGTTCCCCAGTTTGTGTGTGTGTAATGAGAGGTGCCCCACTTGGTGGGTTTGATGAGAGGTGCTCCAGTTGGTGTGTATTATGAGAGGTGCTCCAGATTGTGGGTGTGATGAGAGGTGCCCCAGTTGTTATGAGATGAAAGGTGCCCCATTTGGTGTGTGAGATGAGAGGTGCCTCAGTTGTTGTCTGAGATGAGAGGTGCTCCAGTTATTGTGTATTATGAGAGGTGCTCCAGATTGTGTGTGAGATGAGAGATGCCCCAGTTGGTGTGTGAGATGAGAGGTGCCCCAGTTTGTGTGTGAAATGAGAGATGCCCCAGTTGGTGTGTGAGATGAGAGGTGCCCCAGTTGGTGTGTGGGTATGATGAAAGGTGCCCCAGTTGGTGTGTGTGGGTATGATGAGAGGTGCGCCAGTTGGTGTGTGAGATGAAAGGTGACCCAGTTGGTGTGTGAGATGAGAGGTGCCCCAGTTTGTGTGTGTGTAATGAGAGGTGCCCCAGTTGGTGTGTATGGGTATGATGAGAGGTGCCCCAGTTGGTGTGTGAGATGAGAGGTGCCCCAGTTGGTGTGTGAAATGAGAGGTAACCCAGTTGGTGTGTGAGATGAGAGGTGCCCCAGTTTGTGTGTGAGACTAGAGGTGCCCCAGTGTGTGTGTGGAATGAGAGGTGCCTCAGGTTGTGTGTGTGATGAGAGGTGCCCCAGTTTGTGTGTGTGTAATGAGAGTTGCCCCACTTGGTGGGTGTGATGAGAGGTGCTCCAGTTGGTGTGTATTATGTGAGGTGCTCCAGATTGTGGGTGTGATGAGAGGTGCCCCAGTTGTTGTGAGATGAGAGGTGCCCCAGTTGGTGTTTGAGATGAGAGGTGCCTCAGTTGTTGTCTGAGATGAGAGGTGCTCCAGTTGGTGTGTATTATGTGAGGTGCTCCAGTTGGTTGGTGTGATGAGAGGTGCCCCAGTTGTTGTGTGAGATGAGAGGTGCCCCAGTTGGTGTGTGAGATGAGAGGTGCCCCAGTTGGTGTGTGAAATGAGAGGTGCCCCAGTTGGTGTGTGAGATGAGAGGTGCCCCAGTTGGTGTGAGATGAGAGGTGCTCAAGTTTGTGTGTGTAATGAGAGTTGCTCAAGTTTGTTTGTGTAATGAGAGGTGCCCAAGTTTGTGTGTGTAATGAGAGGTGCCCAAGTTGGTGTGTGTAATGAGAGGTGCTCAAGTTTGTGTGTGTAATGAGAGGTGCCCAAGTTGGTGTGTGTAATGAGAGATGCCCCAGTTGGTGTTTGAGATGAGAGGTGCCCCAGTTGGTGTGTGAGATGATAGGTGCCCCAGTTTGTGTGTGTAATGAGAGGTTCTACAGTTGGTGTGTGAGATGAGAGGTGCCCCAGTTTGTGCGTGTGAGATGAGAGGTGCCCCAGTTGGTGTGTGTAATGAGAGGTGCCCCAATTTGTATGTGCGATGAGGGGTGCCCCAGTTTGTGTGTGTATGAGATGAGAGGTGCCCCAGTTGGTGTGTGTATTGAGAGGTGCCCCAGTTGGTGGGTAAGGGTATGATGAGAGGTGCCCCAGTTGGTGTGTGAGAAATAGGCGCCCCAGTTTGTGTGTGTGTGTGTGAGATGAGAGGTGCCCCAGTTGGTGTGTGAGATGAGTGGTGCCCCAGTTTGTGTGTGAGATGAGAGATGCCCCAGTTGGTGTGTGAGATGAGAGGTGCCCCAGTTGGTGTTTGAGATGAGAGGTGCCCCAGTTTGTGTGTGTGGGTATGATGAGAGGTGCCCCAGTTGGTGTGTGAGATGAGAGGTGCCCCAGTTGGTGTGTGAGTATGATGAGAGGTGCCCCAGTTGGTGTGTGTGGATATGATGAGAGGTGCGCCAGTTGGTGTGTGAGATGAAATGTGCCCCAGTTGGTGTGTGAGATGAGAGGTGCCCCAGTTTGTGTGTGTGTAATGAGAGGTGCCCCAGTTGGTGTGTATGGGTATGATGAGAGGTGCCCCAGTTGGTGTGTGAGATGAGAGGTGCCCCAGTTGGTGTGTGAAATGAGAGGTGCCCCAGTTGGTGTGTGAGATGAGAGGTGCCCCAGTTTGTGTGTGTATTGAGAGGTGCCCCAGTTGGTGGGTGTAATGAGAGGTGCCCCAGTTGGTGGGTGTATTGAGAGGTGCCCCAGTTGGTGGGTGTAATGAGAGGTGCCCCAGTTGGTGGGTGTGGGTATGATGAGAGGTGCCCCAGTTGGTGTGTGAGATGATAGGCGCCCCAGTTTTTGTGTGTATGTGTGAGATGAGAGGTGCCCCAGTTGGTGTGTGTAATGAGAGGTGCCCCAGTTGGTGGGTGTAATGAGAGGTGTCCCAGTTGGTGTGTGTGGTTATGATGAGAGGTGCCCCAGTTGGTGTGTGAGATGAGAGGTGCCCCAGTTTGTGTGTGAGATGAGAGATGCCCCAGTTGGTGTGTGAGATGAGAGGTGCCCCAGTTGGTGTTTGAGATGAGAGGTGCCCCACTTTGTGTGTGTGGGTATGATGAGAGGTGCCCAAGTTGGTGTGTGAGATGAGAGGTGCCCCAGTTTGTGTGTGGGTATGATGAGAGGTGCCCCAGTTGGTGTGTGGGTATGATGAGAGGTGCCCCAGTTGGTTTTTGAGATGAGGGGTGCCCCAGTTGGTGTGTGAGATGAGAGGTGCCCCAGTTTGTGTGTGTAATGAGAGGTGCTCCAGTTGGTGTGTGAGATGAGAGGTGCCCCAGTTTGTGCGTGTGAGATGAGAGGTGCCCCAGTTGGTGTGTGTAATGAGAGGTGCCCCAATTAGTATGTGCGATGAGGGCTGCCCCAGCTTGTGTGTGTATGAGATGAGAGGTGCCCCAGTTGGTGTGTGTATTGAGAGGTGCCCCAGTTGGTGGGTGTAATGAGAGGTGCCCCAGTTAGTGGGTGTGGGTATGATGAGAGGTGCCCCAGTTGGTGTGTGAGATGATAGGCGCCCCAGTTTGTGTGTGTATGTGAGATGAGAGGTGCCCCAGTTTGTGTGTGAGATGAGAGATGCCCCAGTTGGTGTGTGAGATGAGAGGTGCCCCAGTTGGTGTTTGAGATGAGAGGTGCCCCAGTTTCTGTGTGTGGGAATGATGAGAGGTGCCCCAGTTGGTGTGTGAGATGAGAGGTGCCCCAGTTGGTGTGTGGGTATGATGAGAGGTGCCCCAGTTGGTGTGTGTGGGTATGATGAGAGGTGCCCCAGTTGGTTTTTGAGATGAGAGGTGCCCCAGTATGTGTGTGTAGGTATGATGAGAGGTGCGCCAGTTGGTGTGTGAGATGAAAGGTGCCCCAGTTGGTGTGTGAGATGAGAGGTGCCCCCGTTTGTGTGTGTGTAATGAGAGGTGCCCCAGTTGGTGTGTATGGGTATGATGAGAGGTGCCCCAGTTGGTGTGTGAGATGAGAGGTGCCCCAGTTTGTGTGTGAGACTAGAGGTGCCCCAGTGTGTGTGTGTGTAATGAGAGGTGCCCCAGGTTGTGTGTGAGATGAGAGGTGCCCCAGTTTGTGTGTGTGTAATGAGAGGTGCCCCAGTTGGTGGGTGTGATGAGAGGTGCCCCAGTTGGTGTGTGAGATGAGAGGTGCCCCAGTTGGTGTGTTAGATGAGAGGTGCTCAAGTTTGTGTGTAATGAGAGGTGCCCAAGTTGGTGTGTGTAATGAGAGTTGCTCAAGTTTGTTTGTGTAATGAGAGGTGCCCAAGTTGTTGTGTGTAATGAGAGGTGCTCAAGTTTGTGTGTGTAATGAGAGGTGCCCAAGTTGGTGGGTGTAATGAGAGATGCCCCAGTTGGTGTGTGAGATGAGAGGTGCCCCAGTTGGTGTGTGAGATGAGAGGTGCCCCAGTTTGTGTGTGTAATGAGAGGTGCTCCAGTTGGTGTGTGAGATGAGAGGTGCCCCAGTTTGTGCGTGTGAGATGAGAGGTGCCCCAGTTGGTGTGTGTAATGAAAGGTGCCCCAATTTGTGTGTGCGATGAGGGGTGCCCCAGTTTGTGTGTCTATGAGATGAGAGGTGCCCCAGTTGGTGTGTGTAATGAGAGGTGCCCCAAGTTGTGGGTGTAATGAGAGGTGCCCCAGTTGGTGTGTTTGGGTATGATGAGAGGTGCCCCAGTTGGTGTGTGAGATGATAGGTGCCCCAGTATGTGTGTGGGTATGATGAGAGGTGCCCCAGTTGGTGTGTGTGGGTATGATGAGAGGTGCCCCAGTTAGTTTTTGAGATGAGAGGTACCCCAGTTGGTGTGTGTGGGTATGATGAGAGGTGCCCCAGTTGGTGTGTGAGATGAAAGGTGCCCCAGTTGGTGTGTGAGATGAGAGGTGCCCCAGTTTGTGTGTGTAATGAGAGGTGCCCCAGTTGGTTTGTATGGGTATGATGAGAGGTGCCCCAGTTGGTGTGTGAGATGAGAGGTGCCCCAGTTGGTGTGTGAACTGAGAGGTGCCCCAGTTGGTGTGTGAGATGAGAGGTTCCCCAGTTTGTGTGTGAGACTAGAGGTGCCCCAGTGTGTGTGTGTAATGAGAGGTGCCCCAGGTTGTGTGTGAGATGATAGGTGCCCCAGTTTGTGTGTGTGTAAAGAGAGGTGCCCCAGTTGGTGTGTGAGATGACAGGTGCCCCAGTTTGTGTGTGTTAGTGTGATGAGAGGTGCCCCAGTTTGTGTGTGTGTGTAATGAGAGGTGCCCCAGTTTGTGTGTATTATGAGAGGTGCTCCAGTTGGTGGGTGTGATGAGAGGTGCTCCAGTTGTTGTGTGAGTTGAGAGGTGCCCCAGTTGGTGTGTATGATGAGAGGTGCCCCAGTTGCTAGGTGTGATGAGAGGTGCCCCCGTTGGTGGGTGTGATGAGAGGTGCTCCAGTTTGTATGTGTGTGTAATCAGAGCTGCCCCAGTTCGTGTGTGAGATAAGATGTGCCCAATTTTGTATGTTTGGATGCTCCAGTTGGAGAAGGTTTTTCATGGCATGATATGTATTTCTATATTTGCGATGAAGAATCTTTGATCTTTTGTTGTACTTCTATGCGACAATTCATTAACTTTTTAAATTTTTATTTCTTGCCTTATTCCACCCAATTATGTTTTCATATTGTGTGTTTACAGGAAGAGTAGTTAGGATAAAAACAAAAGAGTTCATTGGTCCGTTGTACATCAATGAGACAGTAGAAACAAACTAATCAGAAGTGTTATTACTGATGGGCGTTGTTCATTGCTTATCCATGGCAACTGTAAGTCTATGTGGCTCTTAAGGAACTCTTCATCGAAGACTTAGATCTTTGTGTTGTTTAATATTTCAGAAATTTGTTTTTCAGTACTGTTTTGCTTTTAAGTATTGTTCCTTTTTACGGTAGTAACCTACTAATTAAAAATATTGACCACAGCTATCCACTTACCCCATGTACTTAGAACAACAATAAGGCAGCCCTAAGTCCATGTCATGACAACACTGATCCTCACAATGTACGTCCTCGTAACACGAAGTGACTACCTCGGACTGGTTTGTGTAGAACCCTATTGTTAGATTATATATAGCAAAGTAACTAACACATACACATCTGTATCTAACAGTACATGACAATGTATGTAACTAACACACACACACACACATCTGTATCTAACAGTACATGGCAATGTATGTAACTAACACACACACACACGTCTGTATCTAACAGTACATGACAATGTATGCAACTAACTCATGAAACTCTGGATCTAACAGTACATGACAATGTATGTAACTAACTCATGAACCTCTGTATCTAACAGTACATGACAATGTATGTAACTAACACGCACACATCTGTATCTAACAGTACATGACAATGTATGTAACTAACTCATGAACCTCTGTATCTAACAGTACATGACAATGTATGTAACTAACTCATGAACCTCTGTACCTAACAGTACGTGACAATGTATGTAACTAACACACACACACACACATCTGTATCTAACAGTACGTGACAATTTATGTAACTAACACATACACGTCTGTATAATTTAGACGCCATCTTGGTTTGTGTAGAACAGGGGTGGGCAAACTACGGCACGCGGGCCGCATGCGGCCCGTCAGAGTATATTATGCGGCTCGGGTGCAGGTTACGATCCTCAGTCGATGGTAATTTTCTTTGTTTAGAGTTTTTGCTGTATATTTTTTAAAATTTTATTCCGACTACTGATTCGAACTATGGATATTAAATCGTTTTAATGGCTCGAGAATATTAGTTAGAGCTGCTTGACCTACAAGCAGATTATGACATGTAGGAGGTGTACAAATCAGTTCTTTTGCTGGAGTTTTAAGGAGGTTTGCCAGCAGTGGCATTTCCACATCTTAAAAACTTTGGTGCCAAGTTTTTGTGACTATTTGGGTCCACATATGTTTGTGAGCAAACGTTATCTTATATGAAAATAAACAAGTCTAAGAACAGAGCGATGTGGACTGACAGCAATTTATGTTCTGTCATGTGAATCACAACCAGTAAACTGGTTCCGCAGTTCAAGTACATTATCCAAAATTGTGAACAGTTACATACTTCTCATAAGCTATAAACGTACTCTGTGGTCAGCTTGTATGCAAATTAAGTTCGTTCGTCGTCATAATTATTATGACAGGTAAGAATAAACTTTAGTTGAATTAATATGAATAGAAAAGGCTTATTACTAAATTAGCATTGAACTGATTTAGTTCGTATTTTTAAAATGTAATGTGCATGTGTAATAGAGTGTAAATATGTAATAAAATGACAAATACATAGTTATTATCATTAGTTAATATTTTCATACGTTGTAAATTGTAATTGAAGTAGACAAAATATATATGCGGCCCGCCATATAACTATCAAGTTTTCAATGTGGCCCTTCGTAGAAAAAGTTTGCCCACCCCTGGTGTAGAACCATGTTAATAGAATAAAGAAACTAAATAACTTACACATAAACGTAAGTAGTTTAACCCCATCTAGTTTGTGTGTAACAGTGTTCCATCTAGTTTGTGTGTAACAGTGTTCCATCTAGTTTGTGTGTAACAGTGTTCCATCTAGTTTGTGTGTAACAGTGTTCCATCTAGTTTGTGTGTAACAGTGTTCCATCTAGTTTGTGTGTAACAGTGTTCCATCTAGTTTGTGTGTAACAGTGTTCCATCTAGTTTGTGTGTAACAGTGTTCCATCTAGTTTGTGTGTAACAGTATTCCATCTAGTTTGTGTGTAAAAGTGTTCCATCTCTGGGGGGGTGTCCATAAGGGGTTTGTCCGTTGGGGGTAGTCCGCAGGGGGTTTTGTCTGCTGGGGGTTAAGTCCTCACACTCGTACTTTTCACCCTCATGTGTATGGTGTGTGTGGTGTGTATGGTGTGTTTTCTATGTGGTGTGTGCGAGTGAATGTGTGGTGTGTGTGGTATGGTATCATGGTGTGTGGTTTCATGTGTGTGGCATCGTGTGTGATGTCGTGTGTATGGTGTTGTGCGTGTGGTGTGATGTGGTTTGTGTATGTGGTTTGGTAGTGTGCTGTGTCGTCTGTAAGGTGAGTGTGCACATTTTGTGTGCGTGAGAGAGTCAAACGTTGACAGAAGAAGATTTCTAACCACTAACCACTGTTGGATTCTTGACATTTATCTGCCACATACCTCAAGGCTACGTATTGGATTCTACGTAATTATTTTGTCGATATGTTGTTTCATTTTTCTCTTTGTTAACAATTCAAAATGGAGATGTCCTCGTACATAACTCTTTAACTTGACGAGTGTCTTTACATACAATAGAAATGTTTTATTGAAATATTTTCATTTGTATACCCCCTACCAAAAAATCCCCCATCCAGCCACTCAAATACACATACACACACATACTTACACACACACACACACACATCCCCACACACACACACATACACACACACACATACTTCACACACACATACATACACACACACATACACACACACATACACTATACATACACACACACATACATACATACATACACATACATACACACACACACATACATACATACACACACACATACACACACACATACACATACATACACACACACATACATACACACACACACACATACTTACACACACATACATACACACACACACATACACACACACATACATACATACACATACACACACACACATACACACACATACACACACACATACACACACACACACATACATACACACATACATACATACACAAACACACACACACACACACACATACAAACTTCTGACACTCTCCATTTTTTTATAATAATTGCCTTTAATTGTCATTCTCAATCCTTTTAAAAAAATGTTGTAACAATTATAAGGTTTGTCACATATTTAATTACTATAGCAAACACGTTTTGGCATTTATAAACGGATTTAGATGACTTCATTAAATTCGTTTCAACATTTATGAACCTTATATGATTAAATATTAACTATTATTAAATATATTTTTAATGTATAAACTCTGATAGCTTTCTTATGTATATTTAAAACTTTATAAACGGTTTCTGTAATAATTCGTTATTCAAAGATATTTTTTCAGTTCTATTTATTCACATCCACAGAGGGAGCCCACTGAGAGAAACTCTGGGCCCCAGGGACAAGAAAAAAATGGCTATTTTTACAACATTCATTAAGCATGTATTAATGTCGGCTTATACTACTGTTTATATTAATGTAGGCTTATACTACTGTTTGTATTAATGTCGGCTTATACTACTGTTTGTATTAATGTCGGCTTATACTACTGTTTGTATTAATGTCGGCTTATAGTAGTGTTTGTATTAATGTAGGCTTATACTACTGTTTGTATTAATGTAGGCTTATACTACTGTTTGTATTAATGTAGGCTTATACTACTGTTTGTATTTATGTAGGCTTATACTAGTGTTTGTATTAATGTAGGCTTATACTACTGTTTGTATTAATGTAGGTTTATACTACTGTTTGTATTAATGTCGGTTTATACTACTGTTTGTATTAATGTCGGCTTATACTAGTGTTTGTATTAATGTCGGCTTATACTACTGTTTGTATTAATGTAGGCTTATACTAGTGTTTGTATTAATGTAGGCTTATACTAGTGTTTGTATTAATGTAGGCTTATACTAGTGTTTGTATTAATGTCGGCTTATACTAGTGTTTGTATAAATGTAGGCTTATACTACTGTTTGTATTAATGTAGGTTTATACTACTGTTTGTATTAATGTCGGTTTATACTACTGTTTGTATTAATGTAGGCTTATACTAGTGTTTGTATTAATGTCGGCTTATACTACTGTTTGTATTAATGTAGGCTTATACTAGTGTTTGTATTAATGTAGGCTTATACTAGTGTTTGTATTAATGTAGGCTTATACTAGTGTTTGTATTAATGTAGGCTTATACTAGTGTTTGTATTAATGTCGGCTTATACTAGTGTTTGTATAAATGTAGGCTTATACTACTGTTTGTATTAATGTAGGCTTATACTACTGTTTGTTTCTAGAACATCTTAAATTAGATGCATAGATTACACAAACATACTTAAATGTTTACGGAATGATGCAAGAATTTATTCAAACTAGTAAAGTTATGGAGAGTATTGGGTTAAATCATGAGATTCATGGGACCTGTGACAGTGTACCTGCATCCACGCAATGCAGTATTATAAAATTACATTACATCAAATGCGTATCAATAGGCTTCATGGACTAATGGATAGAGCTATGATAATGGCTGGGAGATATTTTTTAAGTTATGTAAACGGCAGAGCTTTTAAACTGCATCAACCTTACAGCCATAAAGTAGAGATGTAGACCATAAATTATATCAACCTCACAGCCCACAAGTAGAGATGTAGACCATAAATTATATCAACCTCACAGCCCACAAGTAGAGATGTAGACCATAAATTATATCAACCTCACAGCCCACAAGTAGAGATGTAGACCATAAACAGTTTTGTTGCAGAAGAATAAATGCCCGAATAAACGGTTGCCTCCCCCTCGCAGGGGAATTTCTGTTTTCAGTCAAATCGCTCATTCGTTGCAATAGTTGTTACCAAAAAAAATGCATAAAGCGTTCACGTATTTTTTTTTTAGCTTTTTTTTTTAATCTTGTCTGATTTATTTCTGTTTATAGAATTGGGTTATTTACTGGGGTTTTATTACTGCAACTCTGAAATAACATTATTTGGCTAAAATTTAACGCATTAAGGTGTTTGCGTTAAAATATTTAATCGCATAATTTTTAAATGTATTAATTGCAGTTGATCAGCAGCCCTAAGATAGATAGATAGATAGATAGATAGATAGATAGATAGATAGATAGATAGATAGATAGATAGATAGATAGATAGATAGATAGATAGATAGATAGATAGATAGATAGATAGATAGATAGATAGATAGATAGATAGATAGATAGATAGATAGATAGATAGATAGATAGATAGATAGATAGATAGATAGATAGATAGATAGATAGATAGATAGATAGATAGATAGATAGATAGATAGATAGATAGATAGATAGATAGATAGATAGATAGATAGATAGATAGATAGATAGATAGATAGATAGATAGATAGATAGATAGATAGATAGATAGATAGATAGATAGATAGATAGATAGATAGATAGATAGATAGATAGATAGATAGATAGATGCCACTTTATGGACATAAGTTTCATTTGTTTCAATAATATTGTTTCCATTTACTGAACAAATGTTTGTTTCTATTCTAGTCATTTGTATACGACTTCACTCGTTAAAAAAAAATTGAAAGTTGCTTTAGGCCAAGGCACTTTTCTTGAAAATAAATCAAATTTGAGTTTCATAAAACAAAATTAACAAATTTGAGTTTGACAAAACAAATTTATCAAATATGAGTTTGATAAAACAAAATTATCAAATTTGAGTTTGATAAAACAAAATTATCAAATTTGAGTTTGATAAAATAAAATTATCAAATTTGAGTTTGATAAAACAAAATTATCAAATTTGAGTTCGATGAAACAAAATTGTAAACTGATGCGCACTGAAACTAGTGAAAACAAACATTTGAATTTTCTTCTCAAAAGTCGAGTGGATGTTTTTTTATCTGAACCAATTCTCGATACTCTAATGACCGACGTAACCACAGACTCCAATAATCGTCACAAATGTATTCATAGTAAGTAGCTGGAGTTGTATTGATATATGACACCGGTACAGATTGAGGTGTCAGTTATTCTTAGAGCCGTGGCTGTAGAGTGGAAGCTTCAGCTGCACCTCATGCAGTTAAAATAAAACATGACGTCATTACTATATTTTGTAATGACTGACCTCAATCTAAAAACGGTGCATACGAACATCAAACACACTTAAAACACAATACGTATTAACACACACACAGACAAATGTATAGACCTACAGAAAAAAAAATAAGGGCACCAAATAGACCTAACTTTCCTATGTTTGGTTAAAAACAGGATATTGTTTTAATGGATAAACAGGATATTGTTTTAATGAATAAACAGAATATTGTTTAATGGATAAACAGGATATTGTTTTAATGGATAAACAGGATATTGTTTGAATGAATAAACAGGATATTGTTTTAATGAATAAACAGAATATTGTTTTAATGGATAAACAGGATATTGTTTTAATGGATAAACAGGATATTGTTTGAATGAATAAACAGGATATTGTTTTAATGAATAAACAGAATATTGTTTAATGGATAAACAGGATATTGTTTTAATGAATTAACAGGATATTGTTTTAATGAATAAACAGGGAAATGGATCTGGTGAGATAAAAGAAAGTAACCTTTCATTGAAGTTTCTATGAAATTATGTATTTATAAATATATATATTAAGACTCTACAAACATTCCCTACAAAAATATTTATTCATTTAGACACTTACAATTTCTGGGACCGAAGTAAAACCGTTGAGGGAAGTAGCCAGTCATTTCCAAACCTTCAATTCAGGACGTTGAGCCTCAGATGACCTCATGAAATGTGTCATGACTCTGAAGTTGCTGCATCCTAAAGAACATGGCGCCTCTCAGCAGAAACTTCATTTTACTACTTAACAACACAGTCAATGTAGCCTTGGTTCTTCGACTACATATATATATATATATATATATATATATATATATATATATATATATATATATATATATTAATTCCACAGTAAAAGAAAAGAAAAAGAAAATTGGTCATAGACGAAACAATAAATCTGTAGTCTGGTATTTTTTGTAAATTCTGAAATCCTGGTGCAGATACACATAAGACTGCAGCGAAACTTGAGGATCAATAGCGTAATTGGTGTCTATGAAATTGTCGACCTGGATGTTGCTACGAGGTTCAACACAAAAAAATCAAGACACAAGATCAGCTGTACAGTAATGTCACACTGAATAGTGAGTAAAATTTGCCTGGTTGGCTCTTCGGCTCTCTGGCACTGACAGTAATAATTACACGAAACTTTCGTTGATGTATGTTTTGTTAAATGAGAAAGCAGATATTATTTAGATAGAAATATGTACCACCAAATGAAGATTGACGCGGTGATACGGGTACACTGTTAACAAGCGGGATATATTTTGTTATTCGGATAAAAACAAGTCAGAGCTGATTTTTAAAGCAAATAGAAAAATATTGTTCAGTAAATAAACATACAAATTTTTTGTTTATTTAAAATAAAAAGTACAAAAAGGCACAAAATGTTGAGAACATCAGACACCTGTTGTAGATGATAAAGCAGACATAAAGTATGTGTGAAGTTGTGTCTACACAAGTTGTTTATAATATGGATACGCATATTGCTAAGAAAGTTCATCAAACATAAATGTAGGGTGAGAAAGTAAACCAATATTTTGGACAAAGTAAACTCAGTGTCACAGACAGTTGATAAAAACATGTAGGAACCAAAGTTTATTGGGTGACATGTTTTATTCTTTTAATATTGCATTCCCAGCAATGAGCATAACCGTGTTTATGCACAGGCAAACTGATATACGAGTATAACTTCCTATTAAACCGTGTTTATGTACAGGCAAACTGATATACAAGTATAACTTCCTATTAACTAAATCTGATGTTAAGATTGGCCGGTAGAGGGGTGAGGGTTTGACAAACAGTGTTCTGGTTTCGATCCCCGGTGGGGAGGAGGGGGTCCAGGTAATGTAAGAGTTCCCTCTATGTCTCTCGTGGTGCCTTGAGGGGGCCCAGGTAATGTAAGAGTTCCCTCTATGTCTCTCGTGGTGCCTTGAGGGGGGGCCCAGGTAATGTAAGAGTTCCCTCTATGTCACTCGTGTTGCCTGTGAGGGGGGGGGGCCCAGGTAATGTAAGAGTTCCCTCTATGTCTCTCGCGGTGCCTCCATGGTGAAGATGAAAGAATGATACAACATAAGACGTCATGTTATTGGTTTATAATAAGAGATAAAAAATCTCATCCTACAGTGACTATCTAGTGCCACCCCTCCCACCCTTCAATACATGGGCATGCTTCTGATAATGTGAGTGTATGTGTACACTAGAGTGTTTCAAAGGATAATGGTGAAAAAAAATTGTTTAATTCACTTTCGCATACCCCCCAGAAATGTGAGGTTTCGGGTCAGTAATACGATGGCCAAATTATAGGAAAAAAATATTGAGTCTAAGTGACTGCTCATTAGCATCAAACTTTTAAGGTTTTTTTTTTTTTGCAAAAGGGTCATTCCATGTCAACTCAACCAGTTTTTTGACAATTGTTCACCCGACCCTCTCAGATCTTTTTGAAATTTTCAGGGCTTGTTGTACATTCAAAGTTGAGTGATTCCTGAAAATTTCAGACCATTTGGTAAAAAACTTTGTGAGATATGATTTTTTAAAGTTTTAAGGGTAGTCGCGAGTTCGCGTGACATTTACATTTTCGCGATATTTGAACGTGAATATTTCAAAAACTAAAAGAGGTATCAGGCTGTTATTTTCAGTATTTACTCATTGTTTTATCTTGAGTTGAATGATTTATTTTTCTTAAGTGTAACTTGCACACAAAATGCCCTAAAAAATTCCAAACATTGCACTTCAGACAGTTTTCATCAATATTTGACCCAGTATAGCCAAGAACCTATAAGACATGAAATGATGTTTGTTATACAATTAGTAAGTAACATATATGTGTATACTATTTTGATAGAGAATTCCTGTTAATAAAATAATAGTGTACTCATGTTGGGCCCCTTTAAGCATCATGGTCTGCTTTTCTCTCATAAAGCCAAGCTTTCTCACTGTTTGTCAACTCTGAGCTGGATGTAGAGACATCAATAGCAGCAAATCGTGATGTATCAAGGGTCGGTCACGTTTCCTTGAAACATTTGAACAGTGAAAAGTGTGGTACAGATGGTTTAAGCAACTTGTCAAACACTGCTGCTGATATTATTTCAAAGATGTGATGACAGCATGCAAGAAATAGAAGGCGTTTGTCAAACATCCGCTGAATAACTGTTATGGCGCCAGTATGAACTCCTGTGTTAGGACTTGTTGTATCAAAACAAAGACCAGCCAGCCATTCTGGGACACCTTTCAACTCATGTAGTATCTGAACCACAGCTTTACCCATTAATTCACCAGTTGATCTTGGAAGTTGTAGAATTGTCAGAAGCTCTTCAACCTTCACTCAAGACACAACAATTAACATTCGATCAACTAGCTCGTCTGATTGGCCACCAACATCTGGTAGTAATTTTCCATCAAAATGAGCAACTAATGATGTGCTTGGCACAAACATCTCCTTCTGGTTTACTGATTGGCAAACATTTTTTCTAGCTCTATATATTGTACTTGTTGACAGTGATACTGTTGTTGATTCATCAGCTGGAAAAATTCAACTTTCAACTCCATCTGCTTATCACTTCGACAGCCTTTGTTCTTGCCAAGCTTAACATATCTCTCGTACAATGCTTTCAGCTTGGCAACAGCATTGGGTTTCTGTGTCGTTGGGATGAGCGCTATTAACCATATAGCAAAAACTTCATCGATCACATTTGAGCAGCTTCCAGAGAGAGAAAGCTTCTACTCTTCAAGTAATAAAGCAAACGACGCAGAGTGAGCACCATAGTTGGTAGGCTGTTAGAACAAGTGACTAAATCAAGAGATGCTAACTGTTGACCAATCAACCAGACATCGATTTCAGATCTAGTTTTGAAAGTCTTTTGAGGTACAGATGCCATACTAATTATTACAATTGAACTCTAAATCTGAAATCTGAAAGAAAAAGAACGCACAGCAGTGTACAATGCAGAATGAATAATGCAGAATTAACAATTTAAATGTCAATAATAGTACACTACAAAGACAATTTAAAAAATACACTCCAAAATTACATCATATAGGCTTACGAACAGGGAGGAGACTTGAGTGTTGCCGGTCTAACTCTTAGAGAAAAATTGATTGATGTTTTTATAACCATATACAAAGCACAAACGAACAAATATCTATGTATTTGTATAAAGTATTAGATTAATAATATATACAATTTATATAAATAAATTTTATATATATTTAAACTTGTAATCATTTTATTATGAAAGATTATGCTAACTATATTCAATGCACACAGGACCATTATATAGCTATAAAATGGTCTTGTGTGTATTGAATATAGTTAGCATAATCATTCATAATAAAATGACTACAAGCTTAAATGTATATAACATCAGTATATATAAATTGTGTATAATATTAGTCCAATACTTTATAAAAATATATACTGATATTTGTTAGTTTGTGCTTTGTATATGGCTATAAAAACATCAATCAATTTTTCTCTAAGAGTTAGACCGGCAACACTCACGCCTCGTCCCTGCTTACGATTATGCCAAAATAAGGAGACCCTTTGAGCAGTCTGTTAATGTCAATCTTTTTGACTGAAATTTTTACTGGTTACCTAATACACCAATCCTCATCGATTAATGCCCTATGCGGTTAAATTTGAAAAAAAAATTTTTTTTTGAAACACTCTAGTGTACACAGCATAGTAAAATAGAGTAACTTGACCACATTTGTGTCGCCAAGGTAAGTAATGACGTCACTAAGTAAGTTCGAAATTCATACATTGAGCATCAAACATATTTAAATGCTCTATTGAAATATTGGTCAATGTCAGCCGGACATATTTGAAATGTGTGTTTGCTTTGTTCTATTGAAATATTGGTCAATGTCAGCCGGACATATTTGAAATGTGTGTTTGCTTTGTTCTATTGAAATATTGGTCAATGTCAGCCGGACATATTTGAAATGTGTGTTTGCTTTGTTCAATTGAAATATTGGTCAATGTCAGCCGGACATATTTGAAATGTGTGTTTGCTTTGTTCTATTGAAATATTGGTCAATGTCAGCCGGACATATTTGAAATGTGTGTTTGCTTTGTTCTATTGAAATATTGGTCAATGTCAGCCAGACATATTTGAAATGTGTGTTTGCTTTGTTCTATTGAAATATTGGTCAATGTCAGCCAGATGAAATTCCCTAAGGTGGTGTCTACACGAGTGTCTGCAGTGTGCACACATACATGCCTGTATGTTCGTGTGCACACGTGTACATGTCTGTATGTTCGTGTGCACACGTGTACATTTCTGTATGTTCGTGTGCACACGTGTACATGTCTGTATGTTCGTGTGCACACGTGCACATTTATGTGCAAACATGTCTATATATTTATGTGCAAACAAGTCTGTATATCAGTGTGTGCACATATATCCATGTTTCACTGCATACTTGTCTGTGTGTATTTTGTTTGTGTTCCAGTATTCTTTCTATTTTATTTTCACCTATGTCTTTGTATTTATCTGCTATCCTGTGTTTATATGTGTGTGTGTACACCAGTGTAGAAATTCTGGTAATGTCACTTGTTCAGTGAAGTTTCTCAACCAGTGTAGAAATGTCTGATAATGTCACTTGTTCAGTGAAGTTTCTCAACCAGTGTAGAAATGTCTGATAATGTCACTTGTTCAGTGAAGTTTCTCAACCAGTGTAGAAATGTCTGATAATGTCACTTGTTCAGCGAAGTTTCTCAACCAGTAGGCAATAGATTGAACTCCCTGTTTTCCTGTTTACTCATTTTATTTTCTTCATATCCGTTTACTGACTGTGACAATGTATAGATTATTCTATCCGTTTACTGACTGTGACAATGTATAGATTCTCCATATCAGTTTACTGACTGTGACAATGTGTAGATTCTTCTACATTAGTCATCTGTGTATCAATACAGGTGACAGGCATCAACCGGTAGTATCACTCATTGATTCTGCGTATGCACCTGTTAGAGTCGTTTGCTCTGTCTATCACTTAAAACTCATGTCTTGAGGGGCGGGTACAGTTTTACTATTGATTTGTTTCGTTGCTCGCTTTAACTCCTGAAATAAAATGGAGTTTCCCAGAGCTGTGTAGATAATCACTACATAACATTATGGTTTCAGAATTGTGTGTTCACCCAGCATCAATAGACTTTTTTTAACTAAAAAACATGAACATGACCAGTGCCAATACTCACATACAGCTTTTGGTTACTCATTTCAAGGATCATGTTCATAGCAAACTACAATAAATAACTTTTTCTAATTACAAACATACAAACATTCCATAGTTTACTGTACACAGTCAAACATACAAATATTCGATAGTTTACTGTACACAGTCTACCAGTATGTGTACACAGTCTTCCAGTATGTGTACGTCAATAAATCTGTTGCTGCATCGGATCATTATTTTAGATCACCATAAAAAACCTGATATGGGGCGGTGGTGGACAGCTTCTGTCTTATAGTAGATTTGTTACCAATTGTGTTCATTATTTAACATACTAAAAATACAACGATTTCAATTCATTGGAATATATCTGTACCATAAATTTGATCGGCGGTTGTTTCTTTATGCAGATACCATCACGCAATTTAATATCACTCCAAGTGATAGTTGCTGCCTCTGAAGTGAAATAGCTCAAACAAAATCTCACCATTAGTCGATGGTAAAATCGAAATTAAATGTGTGACGACCTAGCTTTAGATGAAATCAGTAGTGTACCTAGTTTGTGCGTGAAGGAAGAGTGCTCACAAATTTAACAAAATAAAATATTTGTAAAAGTATATTTATACGCTTTTAAGAACCTTCCTCTGTTTGGCAAATTGTCGGGTTTTTCGTGTATTGATTTTTGGGCACATTTCAAATCAATAATTACTCATTTCTCGGGTTCTATCGATTTCAAATATTGAACACTTGTATATTCATGGTAACAATTAACTATTTAAAAATGTTCGAGCCTATGAATTAAAATAATGTCGAGTACATAGCTAATTCCTTTTTTGGAAAATCTACATATCATCGGCTTATTAACTCAAATGTCATCATATATATATATATATATGTATATATATATATATATATATATATATATATATATATATATATATACGTTTTCATATAAAATAAACTTTTATTAAAATATACTCAAATGTAAACCCAACAAAAATCCTTACATCGTACAAATATTTATAGCCGGTTGGCGCCAATTCGTATCTCTGCTGTAATTTATGAAATGACAAAAGTATAACATCAAAGTATTCTGAACTTGTTAAGTCGTCCATCCAACACAATTCGCTGCAAATTTAAACGATTTGTACTGGAAGTAATCGATCAATAAACTACATTTAGTTGTTAAACTGAAACATAAATAAATGAAAATAATAATCCATATTGGCGTTCACTCTTTTCAGCTCAATATATTTTTAGAACCATCTGTCTGGTCTAAGGAATCTTTTCTACTGTTTAATACAATTTGATATACGATCATTCCATGTCAACTCAACCAGTGGTGTTCATCCGACCCCCTTAGATCTTCCTGACATTGTTTTTTGACACTTTTTGCATTACATTCATGATGTTTTTGCAAGCAAATATTACACAAAAAATTCATTTAAAAGTATTCACTTAGAAACATATCAGAATATATTTGTCAAATAAAAAAATGAAATTCACAATAAGAAAATCCAGTCCATCAAAGATGTCAGTTCAAACATTCAAAATTACTATGGTCCACGACAGTGTAGAAATCACGCAATTTTATGCAGATTTTTCACCACGAAGGCGTCAAGACACCTATATGAAATTTTCACCATAGCTAGTACTTGCCAAGGTTAACAAGTGTGCAAAATATAAAAAGTATGAATTACTGTTCACATGGTCATCTGGGGGTCGCAATGCGTGCAAAAATGGACGACCATGATGCTTAAAGGGGCCCACCATGTGTACACTATTATTTATTAACAGGAATTCTCTATCAAAAAAATAAACACATATATGGTACTTACTAATTGTATAACAAACATCGTTACATGTCTTATAGGTTCTTGGCTATACCGGGTCAAATATTGATGAAAACTGTCTGAAGTGCAATATTTTGAATTTTTTAGGGCATTTTATGTGCAAGCTACACTTAAGATAAATACATCATTCAACTTAGGATAAAACAATGAGTAAGTACTGAAAAATTCAGCCTGATACCTCTTTTAGTTTTTGAAATATTCACGTTCAAAAATCGCGAAAATGTAAATGTCACGCGAACTCGCGACTACCCTTAAAAATTTTAAAAATCATATTCACAAAGTTTTTGACCAAATGGCCTGAAATTTTCAGGAATCACTTAACTTTGAATGTACCACAAGCCGTGAAAATTTCAGGAAGATCTGAGGGGGTCGGGTGAACAATTGTTAAAAAACTGGTTAAGTTGACATGGAATGACCCTATAGGCCTAAGCTTCTTTTACTTTTTTTTTACTGTCTCAGTTTTATTTCAATGCAACTTTTTTAGAAACACTGTGATAGTTATATGTGCTATTCATAGATATTTACACGTGGATATATTTATGATGAGCTAGGCTCGGCTCTAAATCCTGCCAAGACAGACACAACCCCCATGGAATGAAAATCGAGCTTCTAATTATTATGTTTTTTTTTTGTTGGTTTTTTTTTTGTTGTTTTTGTGTAGGTTATGTTACATACATGCCCACAATTACAAGACATAATGACTGGCAATAAGACATGTTCAACTGTTTGTTTCTCTCAGTTATACTTACTCTATCTCTGGATCAAGTAGTTATTGTGTGAGGAATATGATCAGGTGGCTGGAGATGCGCTGGGTTGCCTAAAATGGGAAGATGGGGTAAACATTATGAGAACCAAAGTAGAATTAGAATAGTCTTAACTAGCCTTCTTCCCCGCGAGGCAGCTGTTGAGTTGCTTTTCCTGATTCGCAATATCGGTCTCATAAACAAATGCTTGAAAACAAATAGCTACAAACAAAAACATATTTAATTCAATGATATAGAGAACAAGAAACATAAAGACTAGTAAAGTTAAAGAATGATTTTAAATCAAGTCCAGCAGAAATGTAAGTGAAGATAAGACATGAACTAGGGAACAGAAGGTCAAGCTCAACTGTCGACCTGAAAGTACCTGGTTCGATCATCACTTAGATTTTTCAAGTCCTGGTAGAAAGTCCACCCAGCCGAAATGAGTAGCTTAAATTAGTTGTGCCTTATAATAATCACTTACAGGCCCGTAGTGTGCAAGGGTCTGCCCCACCCCGGCGTTTTGTCTTGCCCCCTCTCCTTGTTAGTAACATGTATTTTCGGGGCCCCTCTGTTATTGGCCTGGCCCCTGCTGTAGAATGCCTGGCCCCCTGCTGTAGAATTTTCACGCTAAGGGGCTGATCACTTACATATGACTCCCGTGGTGCCTCCATTTCATTTTGTTTTGTAGCTATTTGTTTTCAAGCATCTGTTTATGATACAGTAATTATTTTCTTTCTAATTAAAAAAAAACTATAATTGCTAGATAACACATATAGAATAACTTGATGATATTAATAAAATAACTAAATGCTATTATTAAAATAATTAGCTTACATAGTAACTACATGATTTTAATAACATTAATTGATTGCATTTATAGAATTACTAGGTGATATCAGCAAAATAAATTGATGAAATTTATAAAATGACTATATAGAAAAAAAACTAAATGATATAAACCTTTCGACTTTTTGTATGGAATAACTTGGACATTAAATTGTAAAGGCTTGTGTGTGTGTAAGGTCCCTGTAAGGATGAGATGAAAGCTCTTAGGTCCTACCAACCACTAATGGGACGGGTTTTATGATGCTCTTTACCACAGGACCATCCGTCCCCCCGTAGATACACTCTAATACACAAATGTCCATGGTACAGGTCGGGTCCCAGCAAAACTGACACAATAACTAATTGACCAATGGAAAACATCATAATAAGTCTACACTTATGTATGGATACATAGGTTACTAGTAGAGAATTGTCTTTATAATTTAGTGTGTGTCTACACTTATGTATGGATACACAGGTGACTAGTAGAGAATTGTCTATATAATGTAGTGTGTGTCAACACTTATGTATGGATACACAGGTGACTAGTAGAGAATTGTCTATATAATGTAGTGTGTGTCAACACTTATGTATGGATACATAGGTTACTAGTAGAGAATTGTCTATATAATGTAGTGTGTGTCTACACTTATGTATGGATACACGGGTGACTAGTAGAGAATTGTCTATATTATGTAGTGTGTGTCAACACTTATGTATGGATACACGGGTGACTAGTAGAGAATTGTCTATATAATGTAGTGTGTGTCAACATTTTTTTTTTATTTTCGTGATGCTTGTGAATTTTTTTTCCTTTGATGAAAAAATTATAGCAGCGAAATTTGAGTCTGATTTGTTCTACATACTTCCAAAATTTGAGGCTGATTTGTTCTACATACTTCCATAATTTGAGTCTGATTTGTTTTACATACTTCCATAATTTGAGTTTGATTTGTTCTACATACTTCCATAATTTGAGGCTGATTTGTTCTACATACTTCCATAATTTGAGTCTGATTTGTTCTACATACTTCCATAATTTGAGGCTGATTTGTTCTACATACTTCCATAATTTGAGGCTGATTTGTTCTACATACTTCCATAATTTGAGGCTGAATTGTTCTACATACTGCCATAATTTGAGGCTGATTTGTTCTACATACTGCCATAATTTGAGGCTGATTTGTTCTACATACTGCCATAATTTGAGGCTTATTTGTTCTACACACTGCCATAATTTGAGGCTGATTTGTTCTACATACTGCCATAGTTAGTCAACAGATGTGTACTGAAGATGAGCATTAAAAAAGATCACCATTAATTCAACATCATGCTGTTATTAGAAACCATCTCTTTGTGAATTTGAATCCTATGCTATTCATCTAACACATTTAGCAGTGAGCCAGCTGAGATTATATGAGATGCTGATTTAAATTGAAAGGTACAAATTGGAAGGACTATATCCTAATATATGACTATATCCTAATATAGAACTATATCATAATATATGACTGTATCCTAATATAAGACTATATACTAATATACAGTTGCGGCGGAACAGTGGGGGACGGGGGCAGCCGCCCCCCCTAAAACTTTTAAGGGCGGCGCCCCCCTTGAATTTCCAGTCTGCCCCCCCCCCCACAAAATTTTAACTTTTTAACTTTGTAATTCATTTTAGTTTATGTGTATCATTTTCATTTTCATAATTCATTTGATTTATTACTTAAATTCAATATTTGAAAGAAAGTATAATTAATTTACATTTTACAGTAATCACATGATTGAGAGTTTTTGTGGCATATTTTATAAAGTGTAGCCATCTACCGAATGACGGCAAATGTAATTTTTAAAGTAAATACAATTATTTATTATCTTTTCATAAATTACTTTTTGTTTATTGAGTTTCCGGTTTCAGTTTCATGTTCATCATCATTCATGATAATTATCAATAATTTTCTGATCTAATTTCACTATTAAGTTTGTAAACAAACTGACATTACGATACAAAGAAGATTAAAAAGCAAGGTATGTGTCAACATTTTATGTATATTAGAAATAAATAATACAGGAATGTTGAAACTGATATTATGCGTACGCCCTGAAAAACAAGAGATATGTCTACTAACTGTTATATTTGTAGTTAGCACATAAAGCTGCAATTATTTACAATGATTAATAATTCTGTCAGACTGTCGAGTTTGCTCACTTTAGCTAAAAATTAAATAGTAACATACCTAACATTCATTTCAGTAATTAATCAGTTGACGACAGAAGTGCTCAATGTTCATTTTTATTTTTTTTTAATATATTATTTTTTAATAATATCGATTAAATACTTGCTACAGAATTACTATATTCTATTATTGAATTAAGGAGGTTAAATTTGTCTTTCGGTCATATTTTGTCTTGCCCCCCCCCCTTGAATTTTGGCTTGCCCCACTCCCCTTAAAATATTTTGTTCCGCCGCCAATGCTAATATATGACTATCATAATATATGACTGTATCATAATATATGACTGCATCCTAATAAGGACTATATCCTGTGATTTCGAAATACATTCTGTGTGAATTTGAATTGATAGATCCTACGTCACTCACTGGAACAACATACAAAGAACTGTCAATCATACAAATGAATTCTTTTCGATTGCGATTTTTTTTTGTGAGATAAATTATATCTGATTATATTTTTTTTCCGCTATTAAACTGGGAAAATTGAATTTGCATAACATTCTTATAAAACAAAACCAGAGGAGAATATTTCAATGCGAATGATATGCTAAGTACATATATTGTAAGGCATACACTAAGCTATTAAATGTACCCATGGAGTCCCTACTAAATTTTTCAGTAGCATATACATATACTAGTAAATGTGTATATATATATATATATGCACTAGCCCGGTAAGTCGGGAGTTCAAACGTGACACTTGAGACATTTCTAACACACAATTAGGTAAAGATATGGGTGCTAATTCATGCCACCTACCTAATGTGCAGAAATTACCTACATTTCATACATCACAAATTACGTTTTAACCGTCAACGATAACCAACCAAACCAACCAACCAACCAAACCAAACCATACACCATAAGGTAAAGATATGGGTGCTAATGTATGCCACCTACCTAATATGCCACCTACCTAATGTATATTTCATGCGCCGCAAATTACATTTAACCCATCAACGCTAATAACTTAGGATTATTTGTTTAAACAGTAATTAATTATCTCAATGAAGCATTGCAATAATGATCAAATTATTTTTTTCTCTGCCATTTTGCAGCACAGCGGCAAGTTGGTGTGACACGATACAGCACATGCGCGCAAGTTCGATTCGGCTTCTTACTATCTTTCTTTCTTAATTTCTTACTTATATGCTGTTCTTATATATATATCTATATATATAACTCCGCCAAGGACGGTCCCAAGCCCGGCTGAAAAAGGAGGAGGGTTGGGCGTGCGGCTAGCAACCCCACCCTGTTAAAAAAAAACCTTGCTACAGAAACACTAACTAAAGAAAAAACAGATATTTCAGTCCTGTGAGAAGAAGGTTCTTCGTCACGAAGACTCATGAAGTTTAGTTGTGATGAAAGCCGAAAGGAAGCCACAAAGCCGACTACCCTTCTGACAACCAGGAAAACCACTTTCGGCACATGGAATGTCAGGATCATGTATGAGTCAGGAAAGATGGCTCAGATAGCAGCAGAGATGAAGAGAAACAAACTGACCATTTTAGGCATTAGCGAGACTAGGTGGACACAAGCTGGACAGAGACGAATGTTATCAGGTGAGATGCTGTTGTACTCCGGGCACGAAGAGAATGATGCACCACACACATGCTATCCAAGAAAGCACAGGGGGCACTGATTGGATGGGAAGCAAACGGTCCCGGGATCATTACTGCCTCCGTCCGTACCAAGAAGAAGATCAAAACTAATATAGTCCAGTGTTATGCACCAACAAACGACAGTGATGAAGACGACAAAGACCAGTTCTACAGAAGAATACAGAAGATACTTGAGACCTTCCCTGGAAAAGATGTAACCATCCTCATGGGAGATTTCAATGCAAAGGTTGGGTCCGAAAACACAGGTTATGAACAAGTCATGGGCACACATGCTCTGGGAACGATGAACGAGAATGGGGAGAGATTTGCAGACCTGTGAGCACTCAATAACATGGTCATTGTAGGGAGCATATTTCCCCATAAAAGAATCCACAAGAATACATGGATATCCCCGGATAAAGTAACAGAGAATCAGATAGACCATTTTTGCATTGACAGGAAATTTAGAAGATCCCTACAAGATGTAAAAGTGAGAAGAGGGGCGGATGTAGCGTCTGATCACCATCTGGTTGTAGCGAAACTGAAACTGAAGCTGAAGAGATATGAGACAAGCACGGCAGACAGAAGAGTAAAGTACAACATTAACCTTCTGAAAGATCCTAAGATAAAAGAACAGTTCAACTTGGTGCTGAAGAACAAATATGAAGTGCTCCATGAACTGGTGGAAGAGGAGTACAGTGTATCAAATGAGTGGAATAAAGTGAAAGAGTCATTAAGATCAGCATGCCAAGAGGTACTGGGGCCAATGAAGCACCATCAAAAAGCGTGGATCACAACTGATACCCTGAATATGATAGAGGACAGGAGGAAGAAAAAAGCAACAGTCAACAACAGTAAAACTAGATCAGCTAAAGACAAAGCTCAAGAAGAATACACGGAAGCACACAACAAAGTTAAAAGAAGTATTAGGAAGGACAAGAAAGACTATGTGGATGAATTGCCAGCTGAAGCAGAACAGGCAGCTTACAGTGGAAACATGAAAATGTTATATGACATAACAAAGAGACTTTCAGGGAAGACCAACAATCCAGAAAGACCTGTCAAAGACAAGCAAGGGAAAGCTATTAATGAATTAATCAACAGTTGAATAGATGGGCTGAGCACTTTGAGGAACTCCTGAACAGACCAGCACCACTGAACCGCCCTGTCATTGACCCAGCCATAGCGGATCTGCCAATCAACTGTGAAAAGCCAACCAAAGAGGAGATCAGAAAAGCCATCACCCTGATAAACATGGGAAAGCAGCTGGACCAGATGACATCCCAGAGAGGCACTAAAGACAGACCTCAATACCTCAGTGGAGATGCTGTACCCACTCTTTGAAAGGATATGGGAGGAAGAAGATATACCAACAAACTGGAAGGAAGGATATCTCATCAAGCTTCCTAAAAAAAGGTGACCTTAGCGACTGCAACAACTACAAGGGCATCACATTGCTATCAGTGCCAGGCAAAGTCTTCAACCGAGTCCTTTTGGAGAGGATAAAAGACACAGTCGACCCACAGCTGAGAGACGAACAGGCAGGTATCCGTCAAAACAGGTCATGCACAGACCAGATTGCAACGCTCCGCATCATAGTTGAGCAGTCCCTGGAGTGGAACTCGCCGCTATAACATCAACTTTATTGACTTTGAGAAAGGGTTCGACAGTGTAGATCGAGAAATCCTCTGGAAACTTCTTCGACATTATGGTATCCCCTTAAAAATAGTTAAACTGATCGAGAAATCATATGAGAGTATGTCCTGCAGAGTTATCCATGGAGGGCAGCTAACAGACAGCTTCCAGGTACGAACAGGAGTCAGACAAGGATGCTTGTTTTTCCCAATCCTTTTCCTACTGGCTATAGACTGGATTATGAAGAAAACCACCAGGGAAAGAAGAAATGGAATTAAATGGACTTTGCTAAAACAGCTGGACGACCTGGACTTTGCAGATGACCTTGCTCTCCTTACACATAGCTATCAACAGATGCATGAGAAAACAAATCTTGTGAATGCCACAGCAAAGGAGGTCGGCCTTAGCATACACACATCTAAAACCAAGATCCTGAAAATTAACTCCACCAGCATGAATGCAGTCACCCTAAACGGAAGTAAACTGGAGGAAGTAGAGTCTTTTACTTATCTGGGTAATGTTACGGGTCCTTATAATGAAGATACTTATAGGTGGGGTAATAATTCAGACAACACAAATCACGAAGTTAACTCCAGTGAAGAAACATCAAACAATCATTTAATTCTTGAACATGAACTGACATAAAGGTAAACTCAGGAGGAGTACAATAGCAAACTGTAAACATGCATCCATCTACATCGATGCCCAAAGCTGGACTCTACTAGAACATGCATCCGCATTCTATGATGCACAGAGCTCGACTGATTATAAAACAAACCATGTGCTCCCAACTGTCGGTTTTAATATACGTCATTTGTACCAAATGACGTATACACAAAAGCTCCCAATATATACACTCAAGATGGCGGAATGACGCCATGGATACTGTGGTGGGCGGAGCCTACCAAATTGCGTCATCAAGATTAGACTATATTATTTCTTCACATTCCTCCCCTCTACCTAAGCATGATGTAATCATGTAAAACCCAATACCAATACCGACAACAGGAAGCCACACGAAACAAAGTTCAATCATAGAACATATCAAAATCATCATAACAAAATAAATTATACAATGATCAATCAAATCAATATTGCATGGAATTATAAATCAATACATGCAAAAAATATAATAAATATCATCAATCATATATGTATGAACATATTGAATTAAATTAAAATTTCTCATCATTTTTTTCGTCACTGATATTTATTATTTTATTATATATTTTTTTCTATGTGACTTGTTAATTTTCTTCTCTCATGTCACTTGTATATCTTTTCTTTGTATTATATTTTTTTTTCAGGTGACCCTTTTTTTTTCATGTCACTAGTTATTCTTCATTTTTTTTCAAGTGACTTCTTTTTTTTATCATAATCAACAGTTATCATTAAATATAAACATCATATAAACATATACATGCAAACATGTCATCATATAAACATAATACATAATGGTACACAAAATTTCTTACTGCCAGGACATAGTTTGGTTAAGAAAAATATTAAAATATCTCCAATTCCCATTAATATTTCTCTCCGTGGTTGGAATGAAACCATAGTTCGCTCTTCCACCCTGATTATAAATCTTACAGTCATTCTTGCAACATCTCAACAAACATGTCCTACATGAACAGTGGTAATGAGGGATAAATTCTGGCTCATTAAAATTTACTACATGTCTAACATAGGGATTTTTATGGGGATATCTACTGCAATTATTATAAGTTAGACATCTAACTGTGTTAAAATGGTTGTATCGACCAATAGGTGGGTCTTTCCATTCACGGTTTTCATTTCTTTTATTTTCTTTTCCATACGACCATCTATTTGTTTCTCTGGTTTGATCTGGTCTAGATTTCTTGATTTGTACATCATAATACCTTCTTTGTTTCTTTTGACTTTCACTGGGTACAATGTAGTTTTTGTCTCTTTGACAATAAGAGTTAAGAGTTCTATCTTTCTTTCAGTATTATAATTCTTGAGGTTTGGTTATTCATTGTTCTCCTCTATGACATTCAGGGGTAAATGGAACTGAATGTTTTATAATTGTACCTGTAGCATAAGATTTATGTTGGATTTCTTTATTTACGTGTTTGCTTGCTTTATTATCTTGATTAATTAATTTGCCATCTCTATTTCTGGGTATGGTTCTCTTGGCTACTTTTATATAATTGGCGTCTTTATCTCCAACTGACGATTCTACTTTATCCAATCTGTTAATTTTATCCTTCAAACTTCCATTAATCTTTTTTTGAGAGGCTGTAACCACATCGACTGATTCTATTTTCTTAACAAGTTTATTTACAATCCTCTCTATTGCTTCTACCCTAAGCGATAGGTCTTCCAATGTAGTGCAGGTCTTTCGTTTAGTGCGTTCGTCATTATCCCTGTCTAATATCAATTTATTCAGTTCAGCAATTTTTCGAGCATTTTCGAAAAAAAATGCTCTATTGTCCCCGTTTTGTCTGTCTGTCTGTCATCACCCTAGATCTCAACAACCATAAGTCCTAGACCCATGATGTATATATCATTTTGTAGGTCTTGGCCTGCCATATGTACATCAAAAGTTCATTTCGCGATAGGACCTCTGAGGGCCGGGCTTCAGGGCTCCTAAGGGGCTTATATATTATATACACCTTGTACGTTCAATAACCCATTCATTTGGTGCGAAATACTGCAGCACGTAGTTTCACCAAGATTTATTAAGAAACTCATCAAATGAAATAGTAAGCTTGTGTTCTGAGTTTAATTGAAAGTATCAGAGCTATGCAACAATTGACGGAGTTTTCGGACGATTAATGACTATAATTTCGAATGTTTTCAATTATGAGTCCTATTTCAGTAACCACAAACCACTTTTAGTTAGATTTAAGAGACAATAATTTTTTTTCAAATATAAAGAAACGTCTTTATAATTTTTTTTTACAGATATATGCATTACACAATTGAATTTATAAACATTTACAAAATTTACAAATATTTACTGAAAGCTAACAAACGTACTGATACATAACACGAAAATGCGCTAACACGTCCTGTGTCCAGAATGGAACAGGCTTAATTGCTTGTTTCCTTCTCTGACTTGACACGTTTATTTTCCAATTTTAACTTCTCATTTTCTTCACGTATTCTATCTCTATTATGTTTATCATCCTCAGCCTGCATCATGCTAGTAACATTGTACTTATGTTCCTCACGTATCCTCTCAACTTCATTAAATCCTTCCATCAGTTTGTCTTTGTCTATTAACACGGGCGATTTTTTCTTCTCTTCATCTTCTTTTTGTCTCTCTATACATTTGCTTGAAAAAATTTCACCAGCAAAATAGCTTGGGGAGTGGGGTCAATTTATCGCCCTCCACACTGACTCCAGGGGTAGCCGACATATCAAGCTCTAAACGCCTTTTTTCCTTCGCGATTTCTGCCTTTCTCATTTCCCGTTCTGCGGCTCTTTCTTCCCTCTCTCACTCTGTTTTTCTTCCATCTCTTTCTTTTCCTTTTCCATTCTTTCTTCCCTCTCTCTCTTTCCCTTTCCAGTTTTTCTTCCCCCTCTCTCTCTCTCTACAGATACCCAGGTTTGTAACTCTTGGCCTGTAAGGCCAAGTGCCTTACCAGCTTCAACAATATTTAAAATTGATGACATGGCAGTAACCGAAACCAATTATAACTAATAAATGAACATGTTTGATACTATATACCATACACAAAAAATATTCTATAATGTCATCAACATACAAGTAATAACAAAATAAATACAATATTCCTTTTCAAAAACCAGCAAATTAAATGTTTAGGCTGATCTAGGTGGACCCTATTTTAACCTCTACTGTATTAAATGCAGAAATTCCACCAAGAACAACAAACAAATAATTACACCAGATTTCAATAATACAATATTCTAATAATAAATATAAAAAAATATGCCAACTTACATATAAAGAAATACACGATAGTTAATTCTGTTCCTTGACTTCGATGGTTGATCCTCGGTGATCCCGGTCCGCGATGTTCGATGTTCTCCGATGATGAGGTTGATCCTCGGTGATCCTATAATGGGGGTCCTCTGACGATGAGGGGGTGATTCCCAGCCACACGGTAACGTCGGCCCCGTCAGTACACAGCAACTCTGGCCACTTTAAACAGTAAAGTTGGCCACTTCAGCAACAGTAGGGTTGGCCTCTTCAGCAAACAGTAGGGTTGGCCTATTCAGCAAACAGCAAGGTTGGCCTCTTCAGCAAATAGTACGGTTGACCTCTTCAGCAAACAGCAAGGTTAGCCTCTTCAGCAAACAGTAGGGTTGGCCTCTTCAGCAAACAGCAACGTTGGCCTCTTCAGCAAACAGTAGGATTGACCTCTTCAGCAAACAGCAAGGTTGGCCTCTTCAGCAAACAGTAAGGTTGGCCTCTTCAGCAAACAGCAACGTTGGCCTCTTCAGCAAACAGCAAGGTTGGCCTCTTCAGCAAACAGCAAGGTTAGTCTCTTCTGCAAACGGCAAGGTTGGCCTTGTCAGCAAACAGTAGGGTTGGCCTCTTCAGAACACAGTTTTCACGGCGCACACCTAGGGTGGTGGCCGCCACGTAATTCACCGATGAATACTTAACCGGTAATTACAACGAGTCTTAATGTACTCACTCCGCTGCTCCTGAGTCCAACTAAGTTCGACGTCGGAGGTGCCAAATAATGTTACGTACTCCAAATAATGCCGAGTACTCCGTCGGAGGTGCCAAATATATGTTACGTAGTCCAAATAATGTTGAGTACTCCGTCGGAGGTGCCAAATAATGTTACGGGTCCTTATAATGAAGATACTTATAGATGGGGTAATAATTCAGACAACACAAATCACGAAGTTAACTCCAGTGAAATCAAACAATCATTTAATTCTTGAACATAAACTGACATAAAGGTAAACTCAGGAGGAGTACAATAGCAAACTGTAAACATGCATCCATCTACATCAATGCCCAAAGCTGGACTCTACTAGAACATGCATCCGCATTCTATGATGCACAGAGCTCGACTGATTATAAAATAAACCATGTGCTCCCAACTGTCGGTTTTAATATACGTTATTTGCACCAAATGACGTATACATTAAAGCTCCCAATATATACACTCAAGATGGCTGAATGACGCCATGGATACTGTGGAGGGCGGAGCCTACCTAATTGCGTCATCAAGATTAGACTATATTATTTCTTCACAGGTAGCATCATAGATCAGCAGGGTGGAACAGATGCGGATGTCAAAGCAAGGATCGGAAAAGCAAGAGCCGCCTTTATCCAACTCAAGAACATCTGGAATTCCAAAGAGCTGTCTCTGAACACCAAAATTCGCCTGTTCAATACCAATGTAAAGTCAGTCCTATTATATGGAGCTGAGACCTGGAGGATTACGAAGACCACCATTAAGAGAGTCCAGGCCTTTATCAACAGCTGCCTTAGGAAAGTTCTCCAAATACGATGGCATGACACCATCACCAATGCCAGCCTTTTAGAACGAACCGGCCAAGCTTCAATAGAAGAGATCAGGAAGAGGAGGTGGGGATGGATAGGCCACACATTTCGAAAGCCGGCAAGCAACATCACTAGGCAAGCATTGAGTTGGAATACTCAAGGAAAAAGAAAGAGAGGCCGACCAAGAAACACATAGAGGCGAGAATTTGAAGCGGACATCACCAGGATGGGGTTCGGCTGGAAGCAGCTGGAGAGAATGGCTCAGGATAGAAGTCGCTGGAGACAGTGTTGATTCAGTTAACTGTAACTGTAACTGAAATGGCTCTAATAACTGAAAAAAGTGATTTCAGTTAACTACTAACTGAAACTGTAATTGAAAAAACATTTTAACTGTAACTGTAATACTAATAGAAAAAAATAATAGTAATAATAATACTAACTAAAAAATGCCCTATAAAATAAAATTCTAGAAATGCGCTACAATATTACATGTATTAGGGAGCGACCGATAATCGGATCGGTATCGGACCGATATTGGCACTATGGGTTAATTATCGGACCGGCCGTTTTTTGGCTGCCGATACATTGTTAGAGCATTTTCGAAAATGCTCTATTGTCCCCGTTTTGTCTGTCTGTCTGTCATCACCCTAGATCTCAACAACCATAAGTCCTAGACCCATGATGTATATATCATTTTGTAGGTCTTGGCCTGCCATATGTACATCAAAAGTTCATTTCGCGATAGGACCTCTGAGGGCCGGGCTTCAGGGCTCCTAAGGGGCTTATATATTATATATACACTTTGTACGTTCAATAACTCATTCATTTGGTGCGAAATACTGCAGCACGTAGTTTCACCAAGATTTATTAAGAAACTCATCAAATGAAATAGTAAGCTTGTGTTCTGAGTTTAATTGAAAGTATCAGAGCTATGCAACAATTGACGGAGTTTTCGGACGATTAAATGACTACAATTTCGAATGTTTTCAATTATGAGTCCTATTTCAGTAACCACAAACTACTTGTAGTTAGATTTAAGAGAAAATAATTTTTTTCAAATATAAAGAAACGTCTTTATAATATTTTTTACAGATATATGCATTACACAATTGAATTTATAAACATTTCCAAAATTTACAAATATTTACTGAAAGCTAACAAACGTACTGATACATAACATGAAAATGCGCTAACACGTCCTGTGTCCAGAATGGAACATGCTTAATTGCTTGTTTTTTTTTCACAACAGAGTTGCATAAAAAAAAATCAGTAAATAACCCAATTCTATAGCCAGATCAGACAAGATTTTAAAAAAAAAGGAAAAAAAAACCCGTACACAGAAATTGTCACGTCTACATCAGCGATATGACCTTGAAACGATAGGATTGGCATTTCTGAATTCTACTGTATGACCTTGAATGATACAATTAGTGAACATCTGTGTGTATTTTTTTTTTGGGATGGGAAGTTGGGCGGGGGGTATTACGGTAGTGGAGGGTAAACAAGACTTACGTGTGGGCGAAGTGCTACAAAATATGACAGGGAAAGAGGGGAACAAAGGTTGACATACGTCATATGATTGGAACTTAATGCACGAGAAAAACACGTGTTTGGCAAGAGAAACAGACTGACAAAAAATCTAGAGATGCGTACTTTCATGAAAGTGAGGAAAAAATTTTATTAGATAACCCAACACTGTTGTTTTGTAAAAATATTTGGTTTATATACCGGTATTTTTCATATGTTTTGATGCATACGTCTTTACTAGTGATAACTGATATAGTAACTGAAAAAATTACTAACTGTAATAGTAACTGTAAAAACAATTTAATAATTACTCTAACTGTAATAGTAACTGAAAAATATTTGAAAGGCTAACTGTAACTCTTACTGTAACTGAAAAATGGTAACTGAATCAACACTGGCTGGAGATCTTTAGTTAGGAGTGACGGACAATGATGATGATGATGATGATATATATATATATATATATATATATATATATATATATATATATATTAGGGCTGTACCGGATTATAATTTTTTAATCCGCAAGGAACCGGAACCGGAATCGGATTTAATATTTGAATCCTGCCGGAATCGGAACATGATCCGGATTTTACCAAATTAAATGCAAACTCTTCCTCAATCATAAATTAATCAAATTTACTAGACTAAATATGATTCAAATCTTCCTTTTTAATATATATTTTAAATTTATATATATTTATATTATGTGAATGTTTGTATTACAGTATTAGAATCATCAAATGTTAACAATAAAAGTAAAATTAATTCTAGTGTTGTATAACCTAAACTCATGATATAGAATGTAATACTTTTAAAGTCATTTGAATCAATATATTAATATAGTGAAATTATTTTAAACAGGTTTTCATTTAAATAAATTAGAGTATGTTATAAATGTTTGTGTTCATGCGCCCAACGTTTTTCGTTTTTATTAAAATCAGAAGCTCTTATACAGTCTATTACTATTCAGAAATTATTTTCTGCTTTTTAGCACGCAAGAAAAACGTTGTTTTATATAAAATATTTTTTATAATGTAATTTTTATTTTCTACTTTTTAGTTAAAATATATTTTTTTCAATTAATACGAAGAGTTAAAAAATGTTGGTGTAAGACAGACCCGATTAAACTGTATCTATTCTGCTCGAAATATCGGAGCGCTCTGACGTCACACGTGTTCAGGCGCAGTAGAGTATTCTTTCTTTAGCCACAATAATTTTATTTTCGAAAAATACTTAAGAAACTCATCAAATCGTAATGAAATAGTAAGAATATTGCATTGCCATCGGGTTCTGAGCTATATTGAAAGTGTCAGAGCTATAGCTATAGTGGTCTAAAATTGGTGCCGAATTCCGTTACTGTGTACTATATTTAGCACCAGTACTTTTCCTTGATTTAGACAAGGCTGTCACCCAGCCCCGTAGGCAAGGGTGGCGGCCTGGAGGCACGTACCCTCCGCTAGGTGTGGAGTGCCCCCCACGCCGCTAAAGAAGAAGAAGAGGAAAAATAAAGAAAAAGTAACTAAAATGAGAAAGTACCCCCTTGCTGGGTATTGGTGCCCCCCTGCTTACTTTGACCTGGCTACGGGCCTGCTGTGACCTATTCGACATACATATTTAATGTTATGTATTAAGAAACTCATCAAATCATAATGAAATAATAAGAATATTGCATTGTCATCGGGTTCTGAGTTTTATTGAAAGTATCAGAGCTATAGTTTATCGGAAAGTGGTCTAAAATTGGATTGCCAAATTCCGCGGACAAACAAACAATCAATCAAACAAACAGACAAGAAGTGAAGTTAAGAAAAACGTTGCAAAAACTACACGCAAACCGGCAGCAAGACCAGAAGCATATAGTTAGCAATGTAATATTTACAACTGGCTGATTACTTGTCGCGCTTTTTTTTACAAATAGTATAAATTTAAATGAATAAAAAATTGTACCATTAGGTGCGTAAATAATTATTTGTCTTACTGTCTTCTATAATAGGAACTATTAACAGGGTTTTAACAGGGTTGAAATCCTACTATATAAAAAAACACCGCCATTTTGTTCGTCACGAAATGATGTCATAGAGGATATCCCAAGTGCAGAATTATTTATAGCGACGGCGTTCCCATTCTGCATGCACGCACGCACGCCAAGATAGGGATTTTATTATTGTGATTTCTACGTGTTTATGTCATTTCTAACAAATGACAGACAGCGGGAAGCACGTATTTTATTTTGGCAGATGTGAAATCAGTCTAGAATGATTAAGGCATCCGTACTCCGTAGTATGCGGATGCATGTTGTAGTTTTATCTAGACTAGGGGTGGGCAAACTACGGCACGCGGGCCGCATGCGGCCCTTCAGAGTATATTATGCGGCCCGCTTGTATGTACAAGTTACGATCCTATGTCGATGTTAATTCTCTTTGTTTGAGTTTTTGCTATAATTTTGAAATTTTATTCCGACTATTTGATTTGAATCTAGGGAATTAAATCGGTTTTATTGCTTCAGAATATTAGTTAGAGGTGCTTGATCTACAAGCAGATTATGACATGAAGGAAAAGCTCAAATCAGTAATTTTGTTGAAATAATTATGAATAGTAAAGTCTTATTACTAAATTAGCTGCTGATTAAGTTTGTATTTTAAAATGTAATGTGCAAGTGTAATAGATTGTGAATGTGAAATAAAATGACACATTTTATCTTTACTTCATGTTTTCCTACGTTGTAAATTGTAATTAAGTAGACAAAATATATATGCGGCCCGCCGATAAAAATCAAATTTTCAATGTGACTCTCCGTAGAAAAAGTTTGCTCACCCCTGATCTAGACAGTAGCTACTGTACTCCTCCAGAGCTCACCATTATATGTCAGTTCATGTTCGGAGGTGCCAAATAATGTTGCGAAGTACGCTGTCAGAGGTGCCAAATAATGTTACAATGTTCTTTTTATCAACTTGTAGTAGATGTTACAACAGCGGCAAACAACAGTAATATACAGTGGCGCAACTGGGGGTGGGGGGGGGGCATTGGGGCATTTGCCCCCTCCGAAATAAAAAAAAGTAAAAGATTAGACCAAAATTTGTTTAAAATAAAATACAAATATATAAATAATGTGATTTTTTAATACAAGTGTTTTTCCTGCCCCCCCCCTGAAAGTTTGGTCTAGTTGCGCCTCTGGTAATATACGAAGTCGACGCCAGTTGAAAGTAACAACAATTATAAATATTTAATTCTTTGATATAACAATCACTGACCAGATGTTGGTCGCTCTGATTTTTCTATAATGAATTGTCCGAAGTTGAGCTTTTAAAAGACTTACTAATGCCGAGAAGACATCTGAAAGCAGCAGGTATTGATCTTGGCAACGCCAAAGATTGTCATTATTTGATGTTTTAAAATTCATTGCTGAATGGGACTTGCTAGAATCTCTGACAACACTCTCACTGAGCCTGCAATTATTTATCACTATCTGTGTGTCAGTAGCTTTTCAAAACTAAAACTGATAAAAAAAAAATTACCTTCCATTCACTAAGGACAGTCAAGGCTTTCTGATCTTGCTCTGTTTTCTGTTGAAAGTGATTAATGAAAGATATTGATAGAGTGATCGACATATTTGCAGCTTTGAAGACCATGAAAGGAAAATTTAAAATAAATTTTATTGTGAAAATAACAATAATTTGGCTTTGCTTTGCTGATTGTTGCAGTTCTTAACTGCTTAAATGCTTTCACGTTAAAATATATTGTGTAATTTGTTTTTTATCTTATATCGTTAAAACTCATCAACTTTTGGACCAATAGGATAACGTATTTCACACACATTACAATTATAGGCGATTCTCTATGGTCTAGTGCAGGAAAATGTGAAACATTGTTCATGGTCGAAGTCATGGGGGGGAGGAGGATGACACCCTGAATTTTCCACACCGGGTGACACCAACCATAGTGACGCAACTGTATATAATTGTTAGATATATATTATTTGAGGACTGGGGATGAGTTTTAGTTTTTTGTTAAAACTCTGTATATATATATTAGTCAAATTAGATTTTAATTATTACAGTTGGTGGACGAGTATGAAGTCTGTTATTTAACGTTAGGCTATATTTGAGGAGGGGTGTATATTTATACTTTTTTCGTTTTTGTATAAGTTTTTATTATTGGGTGGGGGGTGGGGGTAAATGGATGTAATGAATTTTACATGGGGGGGGGGTTGTCACCGAAAGTTTGACAGTTGTTGACCTGGGAAGGGGTCTAAAAAAGTGATAAAAGTTGTAGACGTAATAAATGGATGCCACACATAATTGGTGTTTTTTTTTCCTTTGTAGTATTTTTAATAATTAAAAGCAAAATTTTAAAAAGTCTCTTGTTTTTTATGTAAATTTTATTTGTAGGAAATTTTTAAAAATGTTTCAAGTTTTACTACGAGGCCTTTGAAGATGAATGTATACATATTGTACCCAGTGCTCGATTTAAGAAAAAACCAGTGCCTGGGATGAACAAAATTTTCTGCAGAGCCGGGGATAAATGTCATCCCCGGCAGGGATGAAAAAAATTAAACCAGAGCCGGGGATGTCAATTCTCAGTGCCGGGGATATCCCAGGCATCCCAGGCGGCGGCGAGATACCAACAATTTTTTTGAGGAACTCAAATTTAAAAACCACTTGCCAACAAGTAGGCTAACTAATTTATTTTCATAGACAAAACTAACAAAAATATTTCTAAAAAATGGGGAAAACATGTGTCTTAATTAACATAGTTCACGTTGGTTCAAACAAATTCGAAGCTGCACATTAATTGGACAAGCAATGAATTTATTTTTAACAAAAAATGCTAAACTTTCAGATATTCTCTGTTTGTTGAAAGCAAATATTCTATTACTCATAATTATTTCAATTATTTAAACAAATTATGACGTTGTTCCATAACTAATTCTTTTGTTGGTTTGCCTGAAGGTACATCCTTGGCAGAATTTGACGTATCTTTTAGCTGTGAAAAAGTCTTGAAAACTTATATTACACTATTTACGAGCAAATGGTTTTACTCCAGTGTTACCATTAAACATAAATCTAGTGCGTGCAGAATAAAACATTATTTTATCAATACATCCAGCTATTTAGGTATTTTAATTTCAACTTCAAATTAAATTTATTAAAGTTGGATAATCTAAACTTGTAATAACAAATTAAGGATATACTGTAACACTTGAATTACACGCAGTAGATGTAGTATGGAGATCATCTTTTTGAGATTTGACTCCTTGAAATACAGTTGTTTATTTGTATAAGACAACTTTGTTTGGGTTAACGTTTTTGCAAGACGGCTCTTTAGCAACTTAATTTAAAATTATAAAATAAAAATATTACTTTAAATCTTTGTCTGGATTTGTATATAAAAATAACATTTTTCGATTGATAACTTGCGCCTTACGACTTACTAGCGACGAATAAAAAGTGAACATAAAATTAGAACCAAAGATTACAAAAAAATACTTCGAACTCTTACTTTACGCTTATTTCTATTGATTCGGTAGATAGAAGGGCAGTACGCAGTTTTGAAGTTACACGGAAATATTTACCAGTGCTCGACTTAAGAAAAAAAACAATGCTGGGGATGAAAAAAAAAATTCCGCAGAGCCGGGGATTAATGTCATCCCCGGCAGGGATGAAAAAAGTTAAACCAGAGCCGGGGTTGACAGTCCTCAGTGCCGGGGATATCCCCGGCATCCCCGGCGGTAAATCGAGCACTGATTGTACCTCACTTCACTTGGGGAAGATCAGCTCTGAGTCCACAAAAGTCCTATACTTTACTAAAATCAGTTAAACTGCATTTAAAATATTATTCCCTAATGTTTTTGTACCTAACATTATATTAGAATATGCAGAAACGCAAATTATATGATAAACCTGAAAGAATTTTTTAAAAAAAGTAAATGAAAAAGGTTTTGGATAAAAAATGAATTGAGCAGGAAAACTGGTTGTTTATCTCTAGCTGGAAACTGTAAGATTTTGGTATAATTTGAAAAACGAAGTGTAGTATTTTAAAACATAATTCATTTTAATTGTGTAATGGGTTTTCTTAATCTATCGCGGGAATTAAAATGCCCAATTTTTCAGACTCATTAGATATACGCTAAATAATTAGGCTATCTGATAAGGCAGTGTTTCCCAAATTGTGATAAGCGTGGGTATAATTAACGTAGGCGAAGAGTTTGGCGGAGTACGCGCTGCACCATGACTTGAAAAACAAATTTTGTAATTTTACAAGTGACGTGCCAGATTTTGATGAGCTTTTATATAAAAATAATAAATACAACAAAAAATCATCAATTTTGTTGAAAAAGTTCACCCACCAAAACATTTTTTAGTTTAAAAATAATCCTTTTGGCTCTTTTTACTGAAGTTTACTTTTACTCCAGTTGTTTACCATTAAAATTCTATTTCCTGTTCTCCATGTTAGATTTTTCAATTATACTTGAGTTTGAATGATTATTTTAATTTTGCCTAATTTTATTCTTAAAAATGTCTTTAAAAAAGTCATCACTTTCTGTTGCTAAAAATAAGGACGAATGGGCGAGTAATTTGAAAAAAATTCAAAACACTCTTAAGAAAAGAAACAAAATTGGAATCGAGATCGAGCCATTGCTTTCACATTCTAGAATGCCAAAAGAGTGGATGACAATTGGTCGCTACATGGGCTTGGCCTCTATGGAAAAATCCAGATTGAAAAGAGTTGCAGCACTCAGGAAAGAAGTAGAGCTATTATGGAGCTTTTAAATTTCCCAATACTGTCTTTGCGATCAGTGAGCAGAAAAATTGAAACTTTAATTAGAAGGTATGATGTTCATTTGAAAAAACCTGTGGGTGACATACGGGAGCAGTTTGATAAGTTATTTGATGTCACAAACAAAACTGGTGTATGGTTATGTGCTGAGGACAAAAAACACGAAATACAAATTCAAAGTGGAGGTAAGACGGGATATACTACAACTAAAATTGCTAGTCAAAGTACAATTCATCATCAAAACAGAAAATTGTTTGCAAAATCGTAATGAGGCATTACAACAAAAAGCAGTTTCGAAAGTTCCAGTGATTCAAGTGATAACGAGAATTCTCAAAGTAGCTCTGACGGTGCCGATGCAATGCTGCTCATCCACAGAAAGCTTGGATCAAAGCACACATAAGAAACAATCACAGCAATCTACTTCTAGTGCAGTTTCATTAGTTCAATCTGCGGGAAACTACCAGCTCGAAGAGCAGCATTAGTGAGCAAGAGTTTTAGCAAAGTACGGCGTAAAAATAACAACTCCTTCTCAGTCAGGTGTCTATCGAGCTGTATTCAGGAGAAGTAAGAAACAAAAAGAAACAGTAATAAATACTTGCGTAATAGCTTATGGAGTTTACATTTTGATGGTAAAATTATTAAGAAAAAAGAACACCAAGTAGTTGTACTAAAAAATGAAGCAAAAGAAGTGAGGCTATCCGTCTTAGTTTTACCTGATGGCAAAGCTGCTACGATTGGATCTGCCATTCAAAAAGTTTTAGATGAATATAACTTATGGTCAGCTATAAAGATGATAGTGTCAGACACTACAGATGTTAATACAGGGTCGAAGTCTGGTGTTGTGGTGAAACTTCAGAAACTGTTTGTTCAACATGGTGAGTCTGCACCAGTCTTTATAGGTTGTCAACACCATATTCTTGATCGTGTTCTTAGACATTTGTGTGATGCCTTGCTCGGTGATTCAACTGAGTCTCCTAACATAAATTATCCATTTGTAAATAAGATACTTAAAGATTATGAAATGTTAAAAAAAGATTTTGAAAGTAAAACAAAGAAATGTGCTCCAATTTTAGAAAAACAGGAAATAGGTTGGAGAGATGATATGAAATTTTTGCACCATCTAATTTGCGTTTTTAAGCATTTTAAGAATTCTCAACAAATGCCGAAAGTTAATTTTAGCGCACTGCCTGGCCTCAGCAATGCCCGATGGAACTCTAGAGCAATTTTTTGCATTGTTGGCTTTCATACTATTGCCTGATGAACTAAAGAACCTTCAGAAATTGTGTGAATTTATATGTGGACATTGGAGTGATGCCTGGTTTAGTGATCATCATTACAAAGCTGAACAATATGAACTTCTTTTCCATGCTGTTAATGATTATCCAAAAGGGTTGCGCTGTCTTCGAACTCATTGGTCTCAAAGTACATCTCCAATACTCACTCCACGTAGCAATGTTTGTGCAGAAAGAGCAATAAAAGTTCTGCAAGATATTATTCCCCTTTGCCACTCACCAGAGAAACTGAATTTACGTTTTATTTTTACAAATAAACGTTTATGAAACAATACTTGAAATTATTAACAAATGTCAATTTTTCTAAAACTTCAAAATGTTTGGTGGGTGACATTTTTCAATTTTTTTAATAAATTTGATATGGTTTTGTGTTTCTACAATAAAAACTCATCTGTTAATGGTATGCCATACAAGTGTTGTTTTGAAGTCATATACCTAGTGAGCATACACGACTTAAGCAAAAGCAATCCAATGAAATGTAACCATGATCGTAAAAATAATAAGACATTTGTAAATTTTTTCTTAGGGGTACACAGTACGAACATAAAATGGGGGTACACAGATGTTGAAAGTTTGGGAAACACTGTAATAAGGGAATCCAATTTACAGGATTCATGCCTTATTTTCAGATTTTTTGAGATATTTGCGGTGTCAGCCGGGGGACAGTATGTGTTCATCTTTCATTTAGGTAGAATGTAAAATGGTTTTTCGGGGGACTTTTTGTCCCGCAAAGTCTGTAATAAGAATGAATGAATATATATATATATATATTATGTCTATGGTCTATATTTTCCACCATACCCCTCGCCAGGTCAAAGTAAGCAGGGGGGCACCAATACCCAGCAAGGGGGCGCCTTCTCATTTTAGTTACTTTTTATTTATTTTTTCCTCTCTTTCTTCTTTTTTAAGCTGGGGGGGGAGGGGCACGGCCCCCCAGTGCCCCCTGGCTATGGGGCTGCCTCTCGCAGTCCTGCACCGTGACAGTACATGACATCTAAAAAAAATATAGTGAGCTTATCCATAGATATATATTATATATATGTTACCTATTGTTTCGTTATTATTGTAACAACGACTATTACTTTGATTACATTTAGCTAAGTTGCGAATCATAATTTTTTGCGGGGGTATGGGAGGTACTTTAACCTTTACTCATATTGCAATAATTTTGATTGCTTGGGAAGACTAGTGGCGTGGGAATAAGTAGCCATCATTTGCTCGTGGAACCACTCTTAAATTTTATAAAAACTTCCACAGCCGCCATTTTGTAGCAAATTCAAATTTTTTCACAAACAATGGTGACAACAAGAAGCACATTGCGATGCACCTTATTTTTCTTTCTAAGATTTGATTTATTTTAAAAAATGAACTATAGGTAGCTTTTTATACAATTTCGCAATTTGTATTTGCACAAAATGGCTTTCTTATTCGACTGGATTTTCAGTGCACTGTTATCTTTCGGAATAGAATACATAGCATTTGTTTTGGTTGATGTTGTCGTGAAATCTCTTTTAAAGGATGCAGTGTAAGTGAAATATATTTATTTAATATAAGCTACACTTATTTTTTCTTTATTGTTTTAAGCTAATCCCTAATATCACGGTTTAAACAATTCTTGAAATGATTTATATTTTAGCATAGTAAACAATGTACCGGTATGAAAATGAATAAGATTAACTGATTAAGACTTAAGAAGCCTTTGCATGTATAATTATGTTCTTGTTAAAATTGTATCTATTTAGACTGGTCACTAAATTAGGGTTGAAACTGTTAGAAAACATTATTGTTAGGATATTTCTTCCGATTAAAAAGATTTGATTCCTGTAATTTTTTTTTTAATAATTTTAATAAATATAATGCATGCTGTGAAATTGGAACCATTTTCCATTGACAGAGTTTAGTCTATTTGTTCGTTTTTAGTTATGACAATTATGTTGTTCATATTGAACTTCATTCTTTTGGGACGTCCAGCGATGGTTCTAAATCTAATAATGTCTTAAAATGGATTTTTTAACCAATTCTGTGCTTGGTGGATAACTTAAAAGGAAATGGAGATTTATTTTTTTTTTCATCTTGCCAATTTAGAATAACGGAGTGGCTACGGTTCTGTCCAGACAGAATCTGTATTTTTTTTTTCCGGGTACCAGCCATAGATATTGTCCACACCCTAAACCTATCCCTAACCCTATTCCTAAACCTAATATAATGGCTGGTACCCAAAAAAAAATATGGATTCTGTCTATTTTCCTATTCTGTCTGGACAGAACCGTAGCCACTCCGTTAGAATAAGTTTAGGCAATAGATAGAATAAGCATGTTACCCATGTAGATATTTTTTGCATTTGGAATTTTATATAAAGTAAGTCCGATGCTAGCCTATGTCTGCAAAATATTTTGAAGATTTAAATATGAATGTCACTGTGCTTTTACATGCAACTTAAGTTTTTATTTATTTTATATACATCTTTTCAAGTGATAAACTGATTTAAAAATTACTAATATTTGTTATTTATTTGTGTAGTATGTACTTATTTAAATATCAACCTTTTTTTTGGGAGTTAATTGACATTTTTTCAATTTTTGTTTCCGTATATTTTTTTTTCCAAATAAACGAAATAGCCTGATTGGCCAATTTAAGAAATAAAAACAAAAGTTATTAATTTAAACTCGTAAATGTAAAGTCTAGTTGTTTGTTTAAAAATTCTGTGCACATGTCCATGAAATATTTAGAATACCGGTACTTGTAAAAAAAATGTAAAATTAAAATGTTAATAACTAATTTGGAAAAAAATCACAGTCAAATAATAACATAATTTTATTCTTATACTCATATTTTTGAAGTAGATGTTTAACCAGTTAGTATGTGACAAATGACTTAAGTTATAACAGTAGGACTTTATACACAAATTTGTGTGTCTCATTTTATAACTAAGAGTACTTATCCCATATAGTCTAGATAGTTGAGTCTACTAAATATAGTACGTTGTAAGATAATGTTTACTTTACTTCATTGAGTCCCTTTAATTATGATGGACATTTATAAAAAGACATGATATTTAAACCAAAGCTTAGTTTCTGTCAAATGAATTAATCGTACATACATGATGGTATGATGTATTTAAATGTTTTTATATTTAAAAATTAATAAATTTTACATAATGGTTTACACAAGGCAACAAAATGAAACCTTTTACTTTCTGGAATTTAACAAGTGTTTGAAGATGATTTTGACCTCCTGATATAAAGATTAGTTGAAAATCTTCTAGCTTGTCCTGTTATTTTGACTTGAGTCTGAAGATTTTCCTACTTTTTTTTTTTTTTTTTTGGCTATTGAAAGATTTTACATACATTTTTTGGAAATTAATGAGCTTTCCAAGGATATTATTATTAGCTTTAATATCTTCTTACTTGTTGTTGTGGCATCTAAAAAAATAGTTCCATTGAGATTTTGAAAAATGTAAAAAGCCACCAAAATTTGTCAAATAAATGAAAAAGAAATTAGATCACATGGGGTGAAATGTTAATGATAAACTACAGTATGTCCTTTAGGATAAAATATATTCAGTTTGGAACACAAGTACTTATTTTTTGTGACAATGGCTTATAGAATAAAATTACCTTAACAAGTATGATTCGGTTTTATTCCTAGATACATACTATTTTGAATTAATTTTTGTAAAATATTTTCTGTGTGGCTTTTGCTTTGGCTAATATTCAGATAACTTTAAAAAAATTTGTTTAGTGACATTATTATAATTTACTTTCATTTGTCTTGCAACCATTACATGCTTATTTATCATAGTTTAAATCTCTTGCTTTAACCTAAGAATATTTTTTTTTCAAACAGAACTGACAAAGAAAAAAGAAACATTTGGTTGTTGGAGTCCGTAGCTTTGATTGTTGTTTGCTCCCTGTTATATATGCTTCATCAAGTGCCATATTTTCTTATTGTGCTCACTTGCCTTACTGCTACTTACACACAGCTATTTGGTCGGACTGATCTAACTGGTTTTATAGCCAACCTTCGTGCCCACTGGGAAAATCATGTGCAGCATGAAGAGAGTATGAAACAGCTTGAGCGTCAAAAACAACATCAGCAGCAATTACAACAACAAGCACTTGGATTAGCTGGCTTGAATCATAGCACTGCAGCTGAACTGGGACATCTAAGTGGGCAAAGTCCTGAAATAGGATACAACCCTAGCTATCAGCTTTTCAGCAAGCAAAGCAATTTGCATTATCCACCTAATGCTACTGTGGTGCCAGGGCAAGAAAGGCCTGCTTATTCTCTTGGTCCTGGCTCTGTTACATATCGAGATGCTGTCAATAAAAATCTTACTCCGTACCCAGCTGTGAGTCGCAACTGGAACAATGTAGGACATTTCCCAGCAACTGACTCTCATCTGGTTGGCTTAATACCTGGAACACCGGGTCATTATGAAGCTAATAGTACTTCACCACAATTTCAAGAAGCGAATGAACGAAAAACCCTATGGTCTGGTATGAGTTTGCAGCGGCGGTCACTTCATCCTGATAAAAGTTCTAAAATTACACCAAAACCTGCTCCTTCTATAAAATCAAAATTTATGAATGTCATAGGATTTGGTATTTCAGCTCCAAAGCCGGTAGGGCTGACAAATAATGGCCAGAACATGTGCTTCATTAATTCAGTTATTCAATGCTTAGCAAGAGGACCATTTCTAGTTGAATATCTTACTGCTGATGCAGCCAAAGAGTTGGAATGTACTGTTGCTGAGTCTGAACTTTTATCATCATTAGCTGAGCTTTTAGATATATTAACTATTGATCCAGTTTGTTCAGATTACAAAATTTTCAGTGCAACACGATTTCGCAAAGCTGCATCAATGCTAAATCCAAGCTTGGTTTCCCCACCTGGAGACCAGTTAATTCAGCAGGATGCAGCTGAATTTTTAATGTGGCTTCTTGCTACCTTGCATAATATATTAAATAAAAATAGACAAGCTTTGGAGTGTGGTAAGCATCTCATTTTATTGAAATTACTGTCAGTTAATAGAACTAATCTAGTTCTAGTTAATTTAATAATAAGTTGTACAGCAAATATTTTTTTAAACAAGATAAGCTTAAAACAATCCCTAAGAACTATTTTACACCCACCAACACTCATTAGACTGTTGGATTAGAACAATGCCAAGGCAGGTACCTATAAAATAGCTCTATCAAACAGTTACACTTTGAATTGGTCAGCTCGCTTGGATGTAGTGTGTGTCATTAGCTAGATGACCATTTTATTATAAAACTTGGGTGTTGTTCTTGTGTATAGAATTCATTGTGAATGTTTCTTACACTTTTGGACATTATAATTGGGAAGTTGTTTCTTTTTCAAGGTTTTATGAGTATAATTGATCAGCCCTATCGTCCCATTAGGCTTACAAATATCTGTAGACATCAGCTCAAAGTTTTCCTGCAGTACATCCAGCCAAAAACTAATAATCTCTGAAAATTTTTAGATTAGAAACTATAATTTAAAAAATACTCATGCAATGAACAGTTTCCTGTCACACTTCTCCACTTAACAACCTCATCAACTAAAAGCTCATAGACAGAATTTATTGAAGTGACATTATGGGCTAGGACAGGGGTGGGCAAACTTTTTATACGGAGGGCCACATTGAAAACTTGATTGTTATTGACGAGCCGTATGTATATTTTGTCTACTTCAATTACAATTTACAATGTATGAAAATTATTAATTAATGATAATAACCATGTATTTGTCATTTTATTTCAAATTCACACTATTACACATGCACATTGCATTTTAAAATACGAATTTAATCAGTAGCTAATTTATCAATAAGACTATTCATAATTATTTCAACACAAGTTTATTGTTACCTGACATAATAATTATGTAGACAAGAAACTTTATTTACATTATAACCTGACCACAGAGTACAATTATAATTAATGAGAAGTATGTAACTTTTCAGTGTACTCGTTGAGATGCGCATGACTGCATTTAAACTGCTGTCAGTCAACATTGATCTGTTCTTAGACTTGTTTATTTTAATACAAGAAAACACTTGCTCACAAATGTATGTGGACCCGAATGGTGACTAAAGCTTGGCAGCAAAGTTTTTTAGGTGTGGAAATGCCGCTGCTGGCAAAAATCCTTAAAAATCCAGCATTCAGATCATAATCTGCTTGTAGGTCAAGCAGCTCTAACTAATATTCTGGAGCCATAAAAGTGATTTAATATCCCTAGATTCAAATTAAATAGTTGGAATAAAATTTTTAAAATTCATCTGACAACCCCAAAACAAAGAAAATTAACATCGACATAGGATCACAACTTGTACATAAGGGCTGGACATATAATAATAACCTGACAGGCCACATGCGCCTCGCAGGCCATAGTTTTCCCACCCCTGGGCTAGGAGATTTTCTTTTACTTTTTTTTTTATTCTGGAACACTTGATATAACTTCATATTAAACTATGCTGTCTGGATTTCTAAGACAGAATATAAGACATTCATCTAAACATTAATTTGTTTATGTAAATCTCATCAAGTTCAGACTGCTGCATTTTATTGAACGATAATCGACTGTAATAACTATGACATACATGTATACAGATCTCTTTAGCATTTCTGTAATGCTCTTCCCTCCACTTTCAGAATCTTGATGGGCAACATAGTCACCTATAAATTTATTACACTACAAGTCATTTGTTGAATATAATAAAAAGCTTCTCATTGCAGCAACAAATTGATAGATGATCTAATTCAAATTAAAAAAAAAACTGGATATATGTAGCTCCACTTTAAAAGAAAAGGGCATTGTTTTAATAAATACTAGTACCTGTTCATCATCGTCCAGGGAGCTTTTCACACTTGCTTAAAACACTACTTTCAGAGTTTATCCCATTTATTTTCAGAACTAAGAATGTTCATATTATTAGTTGTCCTTTGATTGGTGAAAGTATTTTAGAGTGATATATCCACTGTGTCTGTCAATTTTTTGGCTATCAGTATTGATGAATTAATTTCATGACACAAAACCTTTGTTTTTATAGCACAATATTTAATATACTTTACTTGTCTTTTCTCTCGCTCTCTCTTTAAACTCTCTCAGTATATATCAGCGCTGAGACTAGTCTCCTTACTAGTATTTAATTTACCAACCAGAAATATTCTGTAAACAGCTGCTAAGCAAAGATAGCACTTAAGCAAAAAAAATGTGTCCAGTTAAATTCTTTATTTGAATAAGATCCCGGGATAAGTTTATATCACAGTAAGTGTTTAATGAGTTTAAATTTGTCCAAGGATTCAGCTAATCCGGGAGAAAAATACTTACTCTGACATTTTCTAGTGATGATATTTAGATATTTCTGCTCTATATTTTTTACCTTTAAAACTTTGATTTTTCATTACTAATTAATTTGAGAATCATTCTTAATTTGTTTATAAATTGTATATTATTGAGATTCATGTGGTACAGAAATTGTTTTCGCTAATATCTCTTCATTATCCTTATATTTCTTATATCAGAGAAAGGATTAAATGAACAAAGTTTAGCTGAACTAACTGGCAACATATTATAGAATATATTTGTTTCAGTTAATTATACAATATTGTTAAAAGAAATACATTTTCTTTTAAACCTTTTGTCCTATCCCTAGTTATCACTCCTTGATCTGTTTTTTGTATTATTCCCCTTTGGTATGTTAGTGTGCCTGTAGGTGTGGAATGTTTTTTTGTCAAGTCAAGCATCCATTGATATGAGGAATGAAATTGTGTAAGAAATCCTCTTACAGTTTTGGCGGAAATTGCCCAGGCCATAAGCTGGCATGGTCTGTCTATAAAAGGGACCATGCTTTGATTTAAAAGGGGAGTCGGAGTATGGTCGGGACACAATAGTCACATGGGACAGTTAGAGTTGCACGAAGTTGTTTCCACCAGGCAGTCTTATGGAGGACCCATAAAGATGATTTAAGAGTGAAAATGTATTCATTGATGTAGTGTTAAGATGGTACTGATATTCATAGATGTTGTGTTGAGATGGTGCTTAAAGTTGGTCATATCTTGATAATTTTTATAGTAAACATCACTTAGACTTGACATATTTTGGTATTCAATTAGGGAAAAGGTGTTATTCACTTTTCATATAATTGACTTAAATTTGGCTTCATGATTGTTTGTTATGTTGTTTTTTTATGACATTTCTAATCATTTCTGCTTAATATTTTTTAATTTTGCTTATTTGACATCTTTTGATTTACTTTTTAGATCCATCCATGGTTATAAGAGATGATAAATTTTCAAGTCCCAGATTGGCAAATTTAAAACTGATATATGGAGACTTGAATGCTAATCGTATCCGTGAACTTAAGGATCAGTGTAGGAGAGAGGTAAATATTGGAAGCAATAAATTGTACTTTTTAATTAATGATGTTTGAAAGACAGTTTTAGAAAATTGTATACAACATTTTTCTATTTTTTAAATGTTGTGACCAGGGCCCGATGAAGTATTTTGTAGGCCCTAGGCACTAATTCATTAATTATAACTAATTTAATATTATAGAATTGTACATTTAAACAATTATTTGTTTTTCACTTTTGTAAGCCCTATTTTTGTTTGTAGGCCTTAATAGGTCCTTGGTTGTGACATTTTATTATTGTTTTTTAATGTTTTGTTTTTGTTTTATTCAGATAGCTGCTGCTAATGGTCTAGAAAATGAATCTTATGCAGAAGCTATTCAGAGACTTTCTGATTTGGAATGGTTGACTCACAAACAAGCTAATGACACAATAATTGATAATTTATTCACTGGCCAGTTGGTTGAAGCTTATTATAGTCTAGAACATGGACATATTTCGGTTAACTTACAAGCTTTTAATGTTCTCCCAGTTCCTATAGCTGCACCACGATATTCTACAGGTCGTCTGGTAATGTTGGAGGACTGTTTTACCAGCTTCTGTAATGTTGAAAATCTAACAGAAAATCCTTCTTTGCCTTCAGAGCCTACCCTTGGTGTAAATTATCAACAAGAACCTCTAATTCATATTTCTGATATGCACAGAAAAAAGAATAACTGGCAGATTAAACCTTGGGGCTACCCCTGTGTCAAGAAAACCATTTCATGTGGGAGTCTCTGATTTACCATCTCCCATACATCAGTATCTCCAGCCATCTCCTCATCAAACAACTTCTGTGATGCAGCAGAATTATCCACTGTCACCGTCTGTTGGCCCTCGTCGATTAAATGACAATGGTTACTTGGACGGCACTTTTAAAACTTCCACACCCATTGTTGATGGTTTACCATTATTATTATCCCAGCCAAAATTGCAGGCGTCGCTATTTACTGCGTCAACTGCCTGAGTGTTTAATAATTCAGCTCATGAGATTCAGGTATGACCCTGTTGAAAATGCTTCATCTAAATCTCAACACCTTCCAGCTCAACATACGCCTCCACCACTTCAGTCTGAAGGATGTCATTTATGACACTGTTACTCAACGAACTGACATGACTGCTCCAGCAGGTGGCTTCATCTATGAATTGTATGGTTTATGTTTGCATTTGGGTGGTAACAGTACCTCTCATGGTCATTATATCAGTTACTGTCTGGATGGGGTCAAGTGGTATCGTATGGATGACCAAGATGTTTCTGAGGTTAACATGGAATACCAACTAAATACAGAGGAAATTAGGCAGGAAATGCCTATCTGCTTTTCTATAGGAGAGTGAATTCTAAAACTATTTAGCTCAGTTACATTCTAATCTCAAGTAAAGGATCAGGCCCAGTATGCAACACTGAAATGTTTTATTTCTTGTTTTCAAAATAAGTATCTTAAAGCATTATTTAATAACACTGTATTAATTACAACTAAATTTAATTGTATGGTATGTAATATATATTTTTAGAAGTCAAAAACATTTTATGTAATATGTACATAAAAATTTTAATTTGATAGTGAAAAAAAGCATTTATCTATCAAGAAACATGTACTTGTTTTGTTTTTACTGAATTATTTACAATGAAATTAGTGTACACACACAAACATAACTAAAGTGGTTTTATGTATCATGGTTGTGATGTAATAATGAATTACTCAAGTAAACTGAAATTGACATTTTTCTTGAGCTATATTTGCTTTAAGTAAAGTTCCCTTTAAGCACATAAGGGCTCATTGTGGGCAGATGAAGTGTAGGATTCATCTGACTCAAAACTCATGGCATAATTAGGGAATTGTGTGGCTAGCGCAAAGCTCAGCCACCTTTACTTCCCCCAACTTTTAGGTTAGGTAACCATTTAAACTGAGTGGATTTTCACCAGGTTCTAACCCAGGACCCTCTGTCAACAGTCGAATGCTCTACACCACACAAACACTCCTCCCACATACTTGCTGAAAGATGAGTAATAATCCAATGCATAGAATAAAAACGCTATTGTCATTTTATTAACCATGCTTGATAGAAAATTTAAAAAGAAGGATACTATTTGTATTAAGATAGTAGCAATTTAGGAAGTTGGTGAATCTTGTTGCAAAAAGTTTTTTTAATTGAATTTAAAGTAATCCGCACTTGCATGCATTTGTGTTTGTTTATGTTGCACCATATTTGTTTCTGAAATGTTATTTGTTTGTTGATCTGGTAGTTTGATAACATGTTTGTCACCAGTCTTTAATTTTACTGAATATGAATTATTATTTTTTTATTAATATGAAGTTGACAAAACTTCTGAGATGAATACATATAAACCAATCTGCTGTTGAATTTTTATAAAGTAAAATGAATGGTTATCTACTAAAACGATTTGATATTTTAATATTTGGCTTAGTAATCTGTGTATTGCTAGACCTTATGCTGTTTATATAAATTATCTATACCAACAAATACATGTAGCATGCCTGGTATATTAATTAAACAATATATAAAAGGGAATTAATAAAAAGATTCTAGTATTAGAACCGAGTCCACTGTTAACACTATAAATGAGTCATGCTTTTATAATCAAACAGAAAATGGTACAAATATTATATAACGGTTGCATACATATCCTAATTATCCCAATGGTTATTTAATTGTATATTAGTCTTTTTTTCAGATAAATAAATAATAACCTAGCTAGACATGCATAGCCATTAAAACAGCATAGTCGTTAAAAAAAGTCCTAAACATCAATTATTTTGTTTAAAGTATTCTTTTAAATCACGAGATTTTTCAGTAAATGAATGTTAACAATCACTGAACAGATATTTTTAATTTAAAAAAAACAGAAAACAATAATTATTCAGATTTCAAATGTCATTGAATCTTTGTAAATTTTAAATAATTAACATTTAAACATCTATCTCTGGTGGTAATACTTTTTGCATATTCCTTTTTTCCCATAAGAAATATACTGCTTTGACTAACATACTGGTCAATTCTTCTAAAAATTAAAAGTTCATAATTGTTGCTTTCATATAATTAACATTTTTTGAATAGCTTTAGATTGTGGTCTGTGTTTCCTTTAATCTAATGTATGTTAACTGAGTGCTTTATCTGTTTTTGAAATAATTTACAATATTGACTGCTTTAATTTATCCTCTGTGATTATACCAATATAATTGTGTTTTTTTATTACTGTGCTTTTCAAATGGTGTGCCAATGTGGTATAGGTTGTTTTTTTCCTGAAGATTACATAGATTTTAGCTAAATTACTTTAATGGAATAAAACCAATGAGTGGGTAGAGAAAGGCTTTGAAGATAACATTCAGTATTGATTCAACAAACAATACTTTTAGTGTAGAAGTTTATGAAGTTGTCTGTCATTGCTTCAAAAAAAGCAATACCTGTATATGCGTGTTACCTTGGTGCTCAATTGGCAGCAAGTCAGGAGAAAAAAAATTTAATATAATTGATATACATGTACTTTTTAAAGAAAAGGATTTTAAAAGCCGTTCAGTTGATGCTTGAGAAAATTGCCATAAAAAAAATTATCGATTACCATTGTTTGCTGATGATAAAAAAAAATGTGCGAAGTGATATAGGGATATGCAGTTACGGCTTGCACGGAGGGGCCAAAAAAAGGGTTTTCTTTCATGGGTAAAGCATCACCATTCAACTTAGGCACAAAACGCATACATAGTGATATCAGGAAATGAAAGTTTTACTAAAAAGAACTTAAGAACAAAAAAAACGTTGAATTATAAAAAAGTAAAAAAAAATTGGCATTTTTAAATGTGCTAACATTTATTTATTTGCTCAAGAAGAAACAGGCTCAGGAAATCAGCCATGAATTGTGACTTTGGTAAGATGGCTTTCTTTGAGCATGCTTCAAGTAGAAAAATTTCAAATAAAACACAGATACAAGTAAGTCAATGTTTATATTTAGTCAGAACCAGCAAGAGATAACATCTTAAAGACAGTCATAGCTTAATTTTCACGCATGACTGAACAAACATTTTTGAGCATATACATATTATATTTTAAAATCTTAGTGAACATGGTTTATATGATGCTATAGGCATCAAAATGAAAACTAAATAATTACAATGAAGATCACAAGAAATTATCATAATTATATTAAATAATGCTTAAAACCATAATGTAAACTTAGTTGCAGAACAGTACAATGCATTTGTATGTAATCCATTTGCAAAATTCATTCTCCTGACAGTCAAGGAAAAATTATACAACTATGAAAATAATGAACTCGGTTAAAAAACTATTTATTAAGCAACTTTTTTAGATATCCATTTTTCATAAAACCAATGTATTAAAAATGTTTTTCAATATTGTGAATAATTAAAATAGAAGATCAGCTATTGTTCGAAGCCAAAAAAAACCTTGGCTTTTTCTCGGTAAAACATCACACTAAATTTAAGTAATTTTCACATGAATTGACATTTTTTAATGCATCAATACCTTTAATTTTCCTTAATTAAGTGTACCGCTTAAATGGCTGTATTAGTTTAACTTTGCAGAAGTTGAAAAGGTTGCGGAGCAATGCATTATAAGACATCTTTGTCTTATTGGAATAACTACATTTGCTTATGTCTTTTTGAGATCTATCATTGTAACATTGTAATTCATAAAATTAACCATTTTTCTTGAAATTAACCACAAGTCCATAATGCAGTTTATCTATTAGGGTTAATTGGAAATTAATATGTAGTCCTATGTAACATACAAACTAACTAATTTTATTAAATTATACCTAGAAATGTACCTGCTCTTCACCCAGGTCCACACCTTTGCTTTGAACACTCTTTCCATAGTTTACTCCTATTATTTTTTTCTTAAATTCATTTCCATCTTTAATGTGTGATCAATGTTTTACTTTTGTTATTTGCCTCCAAGAGATATTCTAAAGTTTTAAAATAATATTACATAAAAATGTGCACATTTATAAATTCATTTTAATCTCAACAAAATCAACATATATTTAATTCCTTTTATTTGCCCTTCTTTCCATTACATCTTTAATTATACTTTAAATAGTTTAGTCACAAAATGAATAGCCACATTCATAACCTTTATACAAACATTTTCATTTTTATATACATGTATCAAATACTGAACTGCAAATTATCACTTAACACGTTAAGTGCTTTCGATGAAAAAAAATTATTCCTACATTCAAGCACTCCAAGGGCATATTTATTTGATCTTTCATGCTAATATAACTAAAACTTATGAATAGATCAAAGATTAAGATTTAATAGTTTTATTGTTATTTTATTCCTCATTTTAACTACTTGATACTGCTTTTTGCTATTCAGATTGTTTGTTTTATTTACATTTAAACAACAGCTTACATCTAAATATAATTTTTAATCAAGATGTAGATAATCACATGTATGTATGTTAATATGTAAATAAAACTCCACATTATCACTTTTATTGTATGATAAAATACTAGAGAAGGAAAATTGGCAGGATGTTGTAATTGTATATTTGAATTACTTTTTTTTTTTTTTTTTGTACTAACTTATTGAGACCCAAATTTTGTAAATTGTATGCGCAATTTGTTTGGCTTCACTTGCTCTAATATTTTTTTTTCCCTAATTTATTTTAAATTATGTGCTTACAATATTAAATTTCATGCCCTGGATTTATTTGCCTAATATTTACTTATTTAAGATATGTAAGATACTTTGATGGCTCTATTTGTCTTCAAGAGTTTTTGTTGGTACAGTTTTTTAAATAGTGCTCTACAATAGCTGAGGTTGTATTTGCCCTTTTAGGAATCATTACCTGAAGCATATCTCACCCACAGACTGCACCCATCAATCTGACTTGCAACCTAAATGTTACCATGTCATCCTCTGCTCAGTTTTATCTATAATTAGGATGTCCTCAGAGATTAGCCACCTTTAATAAGAAAAGTTATTACTGTATTATGTGCTTCAATTAATAAGTTGTATGCTGATTTTTAACTTAAACTTAGAAATTTTAGGTGAGTTTTAGTAAGAACAGTCAAAAATGTACAATATTAAACACAACTATTGTTTATTATTCAGCAGAGTGGTAAAAATGTCTGAACTATAGTCAAATGGTACCTTCCTTTGGGTTTTGTAGACTTCTAGGATAGAGTTTTTGAAAGTATAAAAATCTGAACCTTAGTGTTGGTCTCATGTGGAAATGATTTATTTTATATGGTTTTATTCCATGGATACATTTAAGATTACTATTAAATGATGGGATTTTTCCACTATATAGATATCTAATAAAATATGTTTTAATTATTTTTATGCGAATGTTTCTAGAGAATTTCAACACAATTTGATTGTTGTTTTCTGGGCAAAAGATTCCAAAGTGGCTGCCCTCTGATCAAACATTTCGGTATTTTGATACCTGGGTGTAATATTTAGATTTGAACTACAGCAACCAATTTAGGCCATCTTTGTAAATATCTGTTTATGCTATATGATCAAAAGCTGTTATGTCCTCAGTGGTAAAATCGATCAAGAAAAACCACTTAAAGTGTTTTATTCATCAGGAACAGGTTCACTACTACCACTATTAATAATCAAGACAGACTTGGCCTTATGTTTCAGGTCTAAATCGTTTTATGTTGATGTATGAAGACTTTGTTATTTTAACTGAAGTAAAGCAAGCTCAAGAAAAAGTTGTCAATGTAAGTCCCACTTTCTCAATGACTGTTGCTCCAATAAAATAAAAACTTACCATAAATATGTCCCATACTCAGTATGGACTATGCCTATGGTATCTATGAGAGCATGGCTGCATTATAATTTATATGTGCAGGTAGAGGCACACTCCCTAAAAAACTTAATCTATGAAATCTTTAGATATAGATATAAATTAGTTTTGGGCAATATAGTATATTATTAGTTACATACCCGGGAGAGGGGGGGTGCATATGGTACTTATTGTTCCAGAGAGCCTACAAAATCTCACTAGTAGGACCTGTCAAGCCTGATTCATTCTGATAATCATTATATTATTCAATAATGTAATTCAAAGGTAAAAATAAAGGTAATTGTAAACAACAATTTTTAGAGCATTTTCGAAAAATGCTCTATTGTCCTCGCTTTGTCTGTCTGTCACTCACTTCCTAGATCTCAACAACCATAAGTCCTAGACCCATGATGTATATTCCATTTTGTAGTGTCTTGGCCTGCCAAGAAATGACTTTTTTTCCATTTTGTGATCTGACCTCTCAGGGCCGTAAAAGGGGCCTTATAAAGTACCCGTTTTTTACTATACAAGCTATATTAAATAATGGAGCGCCCTATATCTCAGCAACCATAAGTCCTAGGCCCATGATGTATATATTCACTTTGCAGTTCTATCCTGCCATGTGTACATCAAAAGTCTATTTCGCGATAGGACCTCTGAGGGCCGGGCTTCAGGGCTCCTAAGGGGCTTATATATTATATATACACTTTGTAATGCCTTAATAACTCCATTCATTTGGTGAGAAATACTGCAGCACGTAGTTTCACCAAGATTTATTAAGAAACTCATCAAAATGAAATAGTAAGCTTGTGTTCTGAGTTTAATTGAAAGTATCAGGAGCTATGCAACAATTCCCTTTCCTCTCTCTCCCTCCCCTAACCCCTCTCCCCCTCCTTTCTCCCTCCCTCTCCTTTCCACCTCTCTCTCTCCCTCTCCCTCTCTCCCCCTTCCTCCCTCCCTCATTCCCTCTCTCTCCCTCCCTCTCTCCCCTCCCTTCCTTTCTCTCTGCCTCTCCCCCTGCTCCCTCTCCCCCTACTCCCTCTCCCATCTCTTTCTCTCCCCCTCCCTTTTTCTCCCCCTGTTCACCCTCCCCCCTCCCTCCCTCTCTCCCCCTCCCCCCCTCCCTCTACCCCTCCTTCCTCTCTCTCCCCCTGCCCCCCTCTCTCTCTCTTTATCTCTCTCTCTCTCTCTTTATCTCTCTCTCTCCTCCCCCCTATCTCTCTCTCTCTCTATATATATATATATATATATATATATATATATATATATATTATTATGGTTTCACACTTCTTCTAAAATCCTTCTTCATTCCTTTACCTTCCTCAAACTGTACATCAGAGAGCATGAAAAAACATCAACAATTCTTTGCATCACAAAGGCACAATACAGCACCAGCGCGCAAGTTCTATTCGATCATAGGGAAATGACGTCACAGAGGAATTTTATTTATGGCGCCGTCGAGATTACTTTAATATAGTAAAATACTAAAATAAAAAAAAATTAATTACAATTAAACTACCCATCGATATGAAACGAAACCTGTCCTATAACCTTCCCCATGTAATTATATGTATGCGTAACAAATTTCACGTTATTTGTTTGTCTGGATCTTGAGTTATAGGGAACAGACAGACAGACAGACACTGACAACGAATGCGTCTTATAAGTATAGAGATTACCACTTATAAATGAAGTATCGTTAAGGACTAATTACTAATCATTAACAATGCTACATAACGCGATTATACAAGAATAAAATGTTTTGTAATATTATGTATGCAATAAACACTGTATTTACTCTAAAATGGAAGTACTGCCTGTGAATGAGTAGAAAAGCGAACTAATAATGATCTTTTACTTTAAAGTAAAGATTACTTATTAGTGGCAGCAAAAAACATGCCAATGCTTTGTAATGAAAAGAACACCGGATAGCAAATACATTATCGGTATCTTATAAATAGTTAGATTTTGAAGTTGTTAGTGGAACCTCGGGACATTATATAAAAAATAAGCTTTCAAATAAGCTTTTTTACGGAGTAGTTCATTGGACCACATAGCAAGTTTTAATAACTGTCAAAAAAAATGTCGGTCATTTTCACTCCACCCTAGTCATCAGTCATGACAGAGGAGACAATAGATATTCCTACCGATTTGTTCAAATGCCAGCTACCGCCACATCGTAAATGTGCATGCAGCTTGTTAAATATTGTTGTTAAGCGGGTACTACAAGAAGTAACCAAACGTTTGTCAGAGCAGACATTTGCAAACTTAGTAGCTATCTGGAACAAATAAAATAGCTCATCTTTGGCTGCAGGTGCCTTTGGCACTCATCTCGTTACTCCCGGTGACATTCGGTGAAATTCCACTTACGATTATGTTGCAAAAATATATTGTTTACTACGAAGTGGCTACGGGTATTTTTTCGGGAACCAGTCATATATGCGCATTTTTTGTTTTCGGGGCTAGGGTTAGGGTTAGGAATAGGGTTAGGATTAGGGTTGGGGGTTAGGGATAGGGATAGGGTTAAGGATAGGGTTAGGGTTAGGGTGTGGAGCAATATCTATGGCTGGTCCCCGAAAAAATTAATTCGGAGTCCAACCATCGCGCATGCGCACATCACAGCCGTAAAATATAAAGTCCGTCTAGAGCGCTAGAGCGCATGCGCATATATGGCTGGTTCCCGGAAAAAAATGGGGACCAGCTGGCTAGTCCCTTAGCCACTGCGTTGTTTACTATCCAATCCCGAATTAGGAGTCAAATTTGGTATGGTGTTTAATGACCTTGACATCAAGAGACTGGCTCCACAGCGAAAATATTCATTGGAGAATACATTGAAGTGTTTGCTCGATTGTGTCGTGGACTGGACATTTTTGTAAGGAGAAAATAATATTGGACTTGCCTATTTGCTGCTCACACTAACCGTTATAAAAGCTCAACTAAAAGAAATGATCGTGCACCATAAACACCCTCTCACGATGTGTGAGCCCCTTGCCAGAGCTGTTATTGGTGGAATTAATAATATTAATATGCGATTCGATTGTATATTTTTGACCCAGAGGCAAAACTGGCAGCAGTGGTCAATTCAAAATTTACGATCAACTGCATAGACAATTTGGATCACAAGGCTGAAGTTGTTAAAACCTTAAAGCGTGCCTGCAGTGCACTGAGTGGAGTTCCAACTCAAATTACTCGGCAGGTTGGTTGGTTCAGCTTTAGTACAGTCAGCAGTACAGATATCTGAATCTACAGATTTTTTGCTTGTTTTACTGCACGGCGGCAGAACCAGGACGAATTGCTTATTAGTAATAGTTATGCTGAAGTAGACATATATCTTGAAGATAACTCATCAGAAATGCTGTCATTTAGCAGCTTATCCAAGCACTACAACTGAACACTGGCGTCAATTAGAAAAGATCAAAGTAGACAAGGGTTGGTATTGGCACCCTTATCAGATGCAAATGGAGTCCCACGCTTGCTGGTCACTGACCTACGTAGTGGGTAATGCCTATGTTGGTCGCTGAACATTGGAAAGCGGACCGGAGGTCTACGCGCGCATGAAGCGTGCGATCAAAGCCTTTTGTGTCGCTGAGTTAAAGTGCAGTTTTAGTTGAGCCATGACTGAGAGAAAATCGGGTTGACCGGTGCGCTGTGTTTACATAAGAATCATGTGTTCATTTCTTGGTGTGCTGTGTGCATCCTGTAGAACCACGTGGCTGGGAAAAATACAAAAACTCGCCCAAAACTCAGTAGGTGATCATACTCAACACTAACGACCATCACAGATCACCAAAGATCGTTGACAATCTTGCCACGTAAACTTTCAAAGGCCATGTACCTTCCCAGCTTTCAACCTCAAACAAAAGTTTAATTTTTGTGAAATTAGGTTAATTAATATTAAAAATTTTACATGACAGTAATGAGAGGGTGAGTTGATCCAAAAAGCCTGTTGTGGGACCAAAGGTAGCTCAGACTATTTACAGTGGTTCGACGCATAATATTACTGAGAGCTGGATTCCATGTTTTTATATAGTTAACAAATGACAACAATTGTCAACATAGGGGCTCAAGAAAAAAAAACATTTTGATGATCATATAAAATAATCCGATAGTCTTTGTTCAGAACTCGTTCCCAACAATTAAGAGTCTCGACAACATATCATGAATATGGTTGTGTTGTCATCTAATGAATTGACTGTATGTTGGTGCTGATGTTAATCTGCTTTTCACATCCGTGAGGGTGTGAGATCATCACCGCAAGTGGTGAACTGTTCCTGTGAAACCTCAACTTTCTTTGGTGCTTGTCTTCAACGTGTACAAAAAACAATTATCGAGCTCCTTTTCGTCATGTGTGCAACAGCAAAGGACAACGGTGTCTTCTCCTATCCTACCATTAAGGTACATGCCATGAATTACACAAATCATATAGTCATCATTTACATCGTTGTAAAACCACAGCTGGACTATAGCTTTCTCAGCTTCACATACGTCATATGTTAACTGTTTTGTGGTGATAGCCTCATATATTGGCCACTCTTGCCTGACCATCCCTGACTTTTCGCATTCAGGAAATGGACATACTTTCATGTAAGATTCTTTTTTCTTGATATGGAAGACAAAGCCACTTACTGTTCGTAAAATTTTTCTCTTCTGTATTTAAACAGAGGATCTCCTTTTGTTTGCCATCGGTAGCCAGTTTTATAAAACTTAAAAAGTCATTGTTATCGGTATGTCTTATTCTAAAGAAATTCAGGACTACTTGTACGACATACCTTACATAGTGTAGTAATATATATTTCCTTCGCTTACAAGTCCGATGACAAGTATTATTCTTTTCATTTAATGAGCTATCTGTCATGGTTTCAGAAAATTCATTTGCATCAACCTTGGTAGCTAACTCTTCGATTGTATCTTCTTTAACCTCGGGAGATAATTCTTCAATTGTTTCTTGTTCAGAACATTCAGTTGCATATTGTTTAGAGCTTGTATTACATTGTGCAGTAAAATGTAATCGAGAACTTTTTTCTATTAGTTGCATATTGTCTGGCTGAAAATACCTTGGGTCGTGTACTATCTTTTTCTACTTGTTCTTGCTGAGCCTGTTCATATTCTGGTGCAGAATTCTCTTGGGATGGATAATCATAGCTTCATCAGCTACGTCATATTTACTAACTGAGGCATGAATAACTTTTTCTCTGGTACCACTTGATGAATTAGCAGAAACTTTTGTAGAAAAAACTGTATGTGAAATATCTAAGGCCTTGTTTTTTTGTTCATTTCCATCTGACCTTTGATTTTCATTAAATCTTACATGTCTTTTAATAATAGGGCTTGGCTCAAGTCTTGCTGAATTTTGTTTTGACAATGGTCTAGATTCAGTGTGTGCTGCTTTTTGCGAAATTTCTTTCACACCCTGATCATTATTTTCAGTGTCTTTAATATGTTGAAAATATTGTTCTAAGGATTTATCCTCCTTCTGTAATTTGATCAGTAGTTCTTTGTTTATGTCCATCATGACTGTTTGGCTGATATCACAATTTACTGTTTTGATATTCTCATTGTTCATTTTGTCAGTTGCAGATCTAGTCAAAACATTCATATGACTGGTCTCAATTTGTGACATTGAGGTTTTGTTGCTCAATTTATTTTTCAAATTATGTTTCAATTGTTCATAGTTGTTTATGTTCGTGAAAGCAATGTTTTTAGCTTTCTTATGTCCTTGAAGTTTTTTGATGATATAAACTGATCTATTTTTGTTAGGAATGTCATTTTGATTAGCTATTGTATCAAATTTTTCAATATAATCAACTATGTCTTCTGTGCCATTCCAGTTGTATAGGTTGTTAAATGAGGCACATACATCAGGGTCTGGTTCTTTATTTGGATTTAGGTCCATTAAATATTTTTGTACTCTTTCGCCTTTGAATAATGCGTTGGAGTTGTCTGGTTTCGCATTTGGTATATTCCCAACTATTAAACTGGCTACAGGTGATGATAGAACTAAGGCATTGATTTTTCCGGAAATCCAGGGAGTGTCTATGTCTATTATAGCTGTACGACATATGACTTTCTGACCATCTCCTAACCTTATGTGTTCAAGTTTATCAGTCATTTGGTCTTTATGAACTAATTTCTCATCAACTATCACCGTTGTGCAACCGGAGTCACGCAAACACATTACAGGATTGTTGTTTACGAAACATGGGTAAAAGATCAAGTTGTCCTTGTTGTCAAGCATGGTGGCGACTGTATTTTCATAAATCTGTCTGTTGTAACTGCGGCCTCTTTCTTTGCTGTTTCTGGGTGGACTCATGTTTGGAGACTGTCTTCGGTTTGTTGGATATTGTTGCATTATTTTATTTGGTTGAGATCTATAATTCTGGTAGGTTTTCCTATATCGACAGTAATATTGAATGTGTCCTGGTTTTTTACATATATAGCAGACTTTTGATCTCTGGCTGGTAAACTATGAAATCTTCGTTGTTGTGTCTGCATAACATTAAAATCTTTTGTACTATGTTGAATAAAGGTATGTCTGAATTGCTATCCTTGAAGTCAGACATTGCAGTGATTAGTTGTTTTTGTTGTGCACTTTATGTTGCTTGATGTAACTGTATAACTGGGGACTACTCTGATTTAGTATTTTGTCCACCAACAATAGTTCAATGATTTGTCTGGCATTTCCACTGTCTATTCCAGACATTTTAATCCAGTTCAATAAATGTGATTCAATAATGTTGATAAATGCCTGTGGATGCTCCGATGGATTCATTATAGTGTTATGGAACTGTGTACGATAATGTTCTTCAGTTTTGTTGTAATGCTGTAGCAAATACTTTTAACAGCATCATAGTTTTTGGCGTCTTCACCTTTTATGTTATTTAATGCTGATTGAGCTTCCTGTGTTACCGCTTCATATAGATAAACAATCCATTCTGATTTGTCTATGTGGCTCAATTCAAATTGGGTTTCCATTATGGAAAAAACATTGTCTATATCCATATGCTTTCCATTAAACGGTTGAATGCGAATTTTGTGTTTGGCAGCATATGATCTGTTTTCTGTGTTGTTAGTTTCGGTTTGGACGTTGTTCTTGGCATTGATTTCAGCCATCTTTACAGCGAATTCATGTTTCCTGTCTAGCTCCTACTTTTCGCTTGTCTTACTCTATCTTTTTCTTCCTTTTCTGCTTGTTTCAATCTATCTTTTCTTCATTTTCTCTAAGTAAGGCTCTGTCCTTGTCATCATTTTGGCACTCTCTGACATATTTAGCTAATTGGGTCCCTTCTAAACCCATGGCTTTGCCATCACGAATATATATGTTAGAGTCTTGTTCCATTATGAAATAGTACAGTATTATTGTTGTTTAGCAGTTTAGCACAGCAGCCACCATAATGTCATAGATGGGTTCACTCAAAATTGTTTTTATTGATGAACATAATAGAATGAAAGGAATACAAATGAATATATATATCCAGTGAAGTAATATAAATTAGGCCAACACACTAAACTTTAAGTTCAAATATCCAGACTCTGAATTCACAACATATTATCCCCATATGAAAATATCACACTCCACCTTAGAAGAAAAGGTCCTCTCACCTCGAGAGACCTGTGTACACTGCTACAATTTCTCATTCTTCCCTTTCTCCACCTGGACTTTCACTCACTTCAATCTCACTATTTATTTCACAAACACACTGAGTTCATGCACAGCTCAGTCACACACATCACACAAAACACATCCATGACAGTAACATTAGTGAATTGTTTATTATATGATTTATTCTTTGCATTTAATCTGTTGTTATATTAAAGTTTTTTTATCAATGTATATTATTTACATTTGTTATATTTTCTTTTATTTTTATACTTGTATTATGACAAAAAAGTACTATTTTACAACTGAATTAACAATTTATTTATTCCCTTCTTTTTCTTCAATTAGCTAAGATGGCTTCAAGTTACAAAATTTTACAAGGCTGAAGAGTTCTCAACATCCTTGATGCCATAAATCCAAACGATAGTGATTTAGATGATGATTCTACAGATGATGAAGAAGATATACTGGACTTTTCTAATCTTGCCCAAGACTTCAATTCGACCATCGATCCTACGTTAAGTGATAATGAGTACAGCCTGACGAACAGCAACCATCAACTTCTTCCCACCCTCCACATCTAAAGAAAAACCTATTCATGGAGGAAAGCTATATTTGAAACCCCTGACATAGAATTTAGAGGAGAAACTCAAGAAATATTTGAAGAAGATGCGACAAAGTCTCCGATTCAATACTTCAAAGAATATTTAACGAACAATATGTTAGATCATCTGGTTACCATGACCAACCAGTACAGTGTTGAAAAGAATGGTAAATCAATTGACACAAATTGAAAAAATTTGAGCAGGTTATAGGTATGGGTTTAGTAAAAATGCTAGGCAATAGATGCTACTGGAAAACTGAAACAAGGTATGAGCCAATCGCGGGTGTTATGTCACGTAACAGGTTCCAGAAACTTCTTTCGGTTCTGCATTTTGTGGACAACAACAAGGTGCCAGAAGAACACAAGCAAGATAAACTGTGGAAGATAAGACCCTGGCTAGAAATGTTTCGTTAGAACTGTCTGAAGGCGGTGCCAGAAAAGTGTAGTATAGATGAGATGATGATACCTTTCAAGGGTAAATTTAGCAAAATAAAGCAATACATCAAAGGTAAACCTCATCCATGTGGGTATCAAGGTCTGGTCAAGGTGCTCTTCTAGTGGAATGGATTTTGATGTTTATCAAGGAAATAAAGATAAAAAATCAAAGAGTGTTCTGGGGATTTGGAGCTGATGTTGTTTTGAAATTGTGCTCTACTCTACCAGATAATAATACAAAAGAATCGCCTTTCAATTACAAAATCACAACACCAGCTTGCTGTCAGCATTGAGAAAATAATATTCACTACATTGGCACTGTAAGACCTAATAGAATTCCAGGATGTCTTTTATTGAGTGAATCTGAATTGAAAAAGAAAGGGCGTGGTACAAAGGACCAATGTATTGAAAAAAATACAAACATCGTAGCAGTTCGGTGGTATGACACTAGAGCTGTAAATATATTGTCCACATACTCTGGTAAAAACCCCACCAACTATGTGACACGATATGAAAAAGGTCAAGGGAAACACATTCAGGTAGAATGCCCTGCTGTCATCAAACTTTACAATGAGCATATGGGGTGTGTGGATCTACATGACTGCTATGTAGCAAAGAACTCATACAGAATGAAATCCAAACGCTGGTATATTTATATATTCTGGCAAACGATTCGAATGGTGCTGGTGAATGCCTGGCTGTCATATAGACAAGTCTGTAAAATTCTCGGAATTAGTGGCAAATATTATGACACAGAGATCTTTTCAAGGGAAACTTGCTTCCTCCTTGTGGATAAATTCCTGCAAAAAAACTAAAGAGGGAAACTAAGTAATACCCTACTCCCCCAAGGAAACGACAAAGACAACTGATGCCACAAGATGAGGTGAGAACTGATGGATTTTATCACTTTATGGTGAAAGCCAGTGGTCAGTAAAGGTGCAAGATTTGCAGGAAAAGTCACCAAACTTATGTGAAAAATGCAATGTATATTTATGTTTTACAAATGAAAGTAATTGTTAAACAATTTCATTTAAGTTTGTAGTATAGCCATTCAATTAAAGTAATTTGAATCTTTTTCTAAATAGTTTTTATGAATTTTCATTAAAAAAATTTTTTACCACTAAAGCCCAGTGGGTCACCGGTGGAACAAATTGGAAAAGTAGGTCAAGGTGACATTTTTTTTCAATTGATTTGGGTTATATGGCCTACAAGTAGCTAAATTACCAAAGGAAATAATATTCTTAGCACTGGAACATAGTGTGGGCCTCCCAGGTTAATTTTCTTTGTTTTTGTTTGAAGACGTCGGCAGACATTTTCTTCGTATGATAAATTTTCTACAGTTATTGTATTTTACAAGTAAAAAGTGAAAAAAAACACTTACTTTTTGGTATAATCTTATATAATTCAAGTTTCTATATATAAATGTAAGTCTTATTTGTTAATTTTAAGACATTTATATCAATTTTAACCTTGATTTTCATTTGAGTCGATGTTTCTAGGCAGCCATTTTGGATTGTTTACACTCGCGAAACGCGAAAAACTCTGAAAGAAGCGATGCCGCGAAATTTCTCTGCACCGCCGCGGAAATTCTCCGCGGTTTGAGCATCTCCATATAAATACATTGCCGCGAAAGAGGGGCGAATTTCGCGAGCTACCTAGATACGCGAAATTCGCTTTGGTTTGAGGATACCTTTAATTTGCTGATGTGTTTTTCATTGAAAAAACAAAAGCTTCCTATATATAGTATGTCAACACAAATATTATATTATTGTAAAGCAAAAAAATTCATGCTTTCAATTGATATCCTTTTAATGGCTTGAAAGTCCATTCCAATCTAAAAATGAAAGTTAAGTCCGCAAAGAAAAAACTAATTGTAAGAGAGAAAAAAGCCTTAAAATGTGTTGATGTGTTCCAAATTTTATTAATGCTAGAAGATACACAGAGATTCACACAAACGCACACACTAAAACACACATTGAAATAACACATTGCAACATTGAAATGTGTGAACATGTTTATGCCATTGTATAAATATTATAACTATTATAATCCATTTTCAGGGCTGGTTGATTCGGCAGGTGAGTTGTTACACACTCCTTAGCGGATTCCGACTTCCATGGCCACCGTCCTGCTGTCTAAATCAACCAACACCTTTTATGGTGTCTGATGAGCGTCTGCGTTTGGCACCTTAACCGGGCCAAGTATGTTATACTTATTGATTAATTAATGCCCCCCCCACACACACAGACACTTCCTACCATACAAAGCAATATAATTTTACAATAAAAATATCCTCATAAAGAAAATAAAATAAAACTTTACTGTTGACCATGTAAGTAGCAAGACATTGACCCTCACAAGGTACATGGCCATCTGGTTTGGCTCCGAAGAGTTTTAAACATTCTTTATCATTGATTATTTCAATATTTTTATAGCTCGTTTGCTTGACATAATGAACAAGTTGCCGTCTCATGCCCTTGCCACATCTGACAGGGCAATCTTCTTTGTAAGATATCTTCCAGCTAGCATAAAATATAAGTAACAAACATATGATTTTAAAAAATTAGGTAAAATTGAAATTGCATTTGTTGAGAATTTCAAATCAAAATCTAATACACATTTTATAGACAAAGAGAAAAGGAAGGTTTAAAGTTTTTAAAATTATGCCCAATTGCTTTAGATTCTAAAAATCTGAAATATTTAAGGAACTTATACTTTGATTTATAAAGTAATTTCCTTGATATTGAAATGTATCTTGAATTTCATTTGAAAGTAAATAAATGTCTCAAAAATAATTCTCACTTGATTTTGCAATCAGTATTACAGCGCTCACTAATCATTTTAGGACGCTCAAGACCATTACATCTTTTAGGTGGTACTGCTACATTGTCTTCTTCACGGACACACCTGATCACATTTTTTTTTTCACCTAAGAAATTTTATAATGCATTTAGGCCTAATTACTATATATGTGTATGATACAGTAGAAAATTATCAATCATACATTATCTTGATGTCACACATTTAGATTTTATATATTTATATGATGCTTAGATGTATGATATATATTTCTTACCATTACAAATTGAACTGCACTTCTTCCATCCAAAATTTTTCCACACCACTTTTTTAGTAACAGACACCAAATAAGAATATGTTATATTGGGTAGGTTACCGACAGACAGAACCTTTAAAAAAAGATAGCATTAGTGCAGCAAATACAGAGAAGACCATTGCTAAGATTTACATTTTTAATTTTTAATTTTTCTTTAATCTTTATAAAGGAGGAAATAATTTTACAGCATTAAATTATGGCTTACAAAAACATTAATATCTTCCTCAATCATCATTGTGGTATTTATTCTTTCAACAAATTCTTCTGATCCAGAATATTCTATTTGTGCACTCTGATTTTTATTTTCCATGGCTCAGTTCTCACAGTGTATTCTCCATTTTCTGTGAATAAAAGATAAAATGATTATAACAGAGGTTTCATTAATTTTTTAAAAATGTTTTTAGCATAACAAATAATTAGAATATACTAGTTGCACGGGAAGATAAAGTGACCATTAAACTTAAAACATTTGTTATGCTTTACCTGACACCACATAATGGATACAGCTTAATAAGGTAAACAAACTATTAAAACATTCAGGCTAACATTTGTGTTAAAACAATCTTAACTTCATTAGATATGCTCTTTTTTTTATATATAGCCTGACTTTTAACGTGCTGAAATATACATATATATATATATATATATATATATATATATATATATATATATATATATATATATATATATGTACTCGAAGTGGCCCCAAAGGACATGAAGAGATTATTGTTGCCATATATTAGTGTAGCCCAAAATAAAGAGGAAACATTTTTTTTTATTTTCTTTGATTTAAACCCCACATTTGATTACCACAAAAAAGTACTCAGAAATAAAAATGTCATAATTTTCAGATGAAATTTAGAGGTTGCACAAGCTCTCTGAAAATTTAGGTATTTTCTCCATTTACCACATTTTACCCCGAATATTGATGAACCTGAATAAAGTCTGTTTTGTTCTTTGATGTTTATAATGTGTAACAGTTTAATATTTATGGTGGTTGCAAATGTTGCCCTTATTGCACTTAATGACATTAATATTAATAATAAACGGAAAGCTCAGAGAAAAGAGAGATCAGAGAGGTTATTGCAAAAAGTGAAAAATGACTAGGAAACTCTAAAAGCTCTCAAATGTACAGCATGTTGCAGTTTTCTTCTGAGAGCAGTTCAGATGAACGGGTCACTGAAGAAAATGAACACGATGAAGAATTTTTGATTAGTGCATCACAGAAACGAAGAAAATGAGCAGAAACTACTCCAACAAAGTGTTCTGTCCAAAAAAGTTGCTGCAGCATTAGATAGATCACAAGATAATGATCGTACAGCAGTCCATTAACTAGATGCTACAGCTCATTCTCTTGGTCACGATGTTAATATGACATTAAGTCGAAGTACTGTACAGCGTGTGAGGGCTGTTTAAGAAAAAAAACAGCACATGATGTTAAAGAATTGTTTGATCCACAAGTACCATTAACTGTACATTGGGATGGAAAATTGCTTCCAGATCTCACAGCCAGGGAGAATGTTGAGAGATTGCCAGTGATTGTAACAGGACTGCAAATAGAGTGCTTGCTAGGTGTACCAAAATTGGCTTAAGGAACAGGTGACAGTCAAGCTCAAGCTGTAGTTGAATGTCTGAAGGACTGGGAAACTTGTGAAAAACTAGTAGCATTAAGTTTTGACACAACAGCAAGTAACACTGGGGATTCCAAAGGGGCATGTGTTTTAATTGAAAAGCTACTTGAAGAAAGTCTTATTCATCTTTTTTGCCTCCACCATATAATGGAAATTGTTCTGGAAAAAGTGTTTACCGCATTGAAGATAAGTGGGCCCTCATCTGGACATGGTATTTCACTTTTCAATCGATTTAAATAGCAGTGGCATTTTATGGAGAAAGGATCCTATGATACTGCAGATGGGATGACTAAAGTAGACCTTTTCAAAAAGAGCACATTGCAGTTTGCAAATGACAATCTTCAAATTCGTCACCCACGAGATGATTACAGAGAATTTTCGGAACTGGCTGTCATATTTCTTGGAGGAACACCACCACGTTGGATTCAATTTCCATGCTCCAGGAGCTGTACACAGAGCACATTGGATGGCAAGAATAATTTATTGCTACAAGATGTGGATGTTAAAGAAGCAGTTTAAGCTGAAGCCTTCTGAAGAACAAGGACTGTTTCAGTTCCTCTGTTTTGTTTCCAGTACTTATATGAAACTGTGGTTTCAAGCCCCCACATCTAGCAAGGGTGTCATCAAATGACCTATAATTTCTGAAGGATTTAGAAAAATATAACTCCGTTAATTCAGTTATTGGAAAAGCAGCAAAAAAAAAGCTTTCAGCCGACAGTTATGGTATGAAAATATTGATCCCAAGCAAAAGGTTTGGAAGCTTAAAAATACCCTTTTTTTTTACTGGCAGAACACAATGCAGGCCTTAAATTTAGAAAAATCTAAAAAAATTTTTTTGGGCCTACCTAATAATTACTAATATATATATATATATATATATATATATATATATATATATATATATATTAAATATATATATTTATATAAATATATATATATATATTATAATATATATTTATATATATGCATATATGACTTACTATATACAGTGCAAGGTATATGACTTAAAAACAAATTTTGTAATTTTACATTTGGCGTGCCGGATTTTGATGAGCTTTTATATAAAAATTATAAATACAACAAAAAATCATCAATTTTGTTGAAAAAGTTCACCCACCGAAACATTTTTTAGTTTAAAAATAATCAATTTTGCTCTTTTTACTGAAGTTTACTCTTACTCCACTTGTTTACCATTAAAATTATATTTCATTTTCTCCATGTTAGATTTGTCAATTATACTTGAGTTAGAATAATTATTTTAATTTTGCTTAATTTTATTCTTAAAAATGTCTTACAAAAAATATCATCTCTTTCCGTTGCTAAAAATAATGACAAATGGGCGAGTAATTTGTAAAAAATTTCAAAACACTCTTAAGAAAAGAATCAAAATTGGAATCGAGATCGAGCCATTGCATTCACATTCTAGAATGCCAAAAGAGTTGATGATAATTGGTCGCTACATGGGCTTGGCCTCTGTGGAAAAATCCAGATTGAAAAGAGTTGCAGCACTCAGGAAAGAAGTAGAGCTATTATGGAGCTTTTTAAATTTCCCAATACTGTCTTTGCGATCAGTGAGCAGAAAAATTGAAACTTTAATTAAAAGGTATGATGCTCATTTGAAAAAAACCTGTGAGTGACATACGGGAGCAGTTTGATAAGTTATTTGATGTCACAACATGGTTAGTCTGCACCAGTCTTTATAGGTAAATAAGATACTTAAAGATTATGAAATGTTAAACAAAGATTTTGAAACTAAAACAAAGAAATGTGCTCCAATTTTAGAAAAACAGGAAATAGGTTGGAGAGATGATATGAAATTTTGGCACCATCTAATTTGCGTTTTTAAGCATTTTAAGAGTTCTTAACAAATGCCAAAAGTTAATTTTAGCGCACTGCCTGGCCTCAGCAATGCCCGATGGAACTCTCGAGCAATTTTAGCACTGTTGGCTTTCATACTATGATGAACGAAAGAACCTTCAGAAATTGTGTGAATTTATCTGTGGAGTGATCCCTGGTTTAGTGATCATCAATACAAAGCTGAACAATATGAACTTTTCCATGCTGTTAATGATTACCCAAAAGGGTTGCGCTGTCTTCGAACTCATTGGTCTCAAAGTCCATCTCCAATACTCAATCCACGTAGCAATGTATGTGCAGAAAGAACAATAAAAGTTCTTTGCCACTCACCAGAGAAACTGAATTTACGTTTTATTTTTACAAATAAAAGTTTATGAAACGATACCTGAAATTATTAACAAATCTCAATTTTTCTAAAACTTCAAAATGTTTGGTGGGTGACATTTTTCAATTTTTTAAATAAATTTGATACGGTTTTGTGTTTCTACAATAAAACGTCATCTGCTGATGGTATGCCATTTTCCTAAAGGTTTCAGTGGGCATGATACATAGGTTGTGAAATACCACAGGGAGAAACACCAGAAACACTGGTATAGACAATTATTTATAAGCCAATGATGAGAAGTGATGAGAAACATCAAAAATATATTTACCGAGTATGTCAGCCTAAGAGCTTGAAAAACCTCTGGACTAGGATTCAACATAATGTCGCGTCAAGAAATATAGCTGACAAATTATGTAAAAACACTAACTACATGTATTTAAATGATGTATTCAAAATAAATCAATGCAACAAAATCATAAACAATCGACGATTTTGGCTTCTTGTTATAGATCACGTGACAGAAACCGGTCGGCAACCGGACGTTCGCGGACCCCAAGTACGCATTCCGCAAGAAAGTTTTGCTGGTCCGCGGAAAATGTTAAACATTATTTTTCACATATTAAACGTTTCATTAATATTTTCTTAAGTCCGTCCGTCTCTCTGCTGAAGATCGATTTTAAGAATCAAGATTACTCAGAAATTACTGTTTCCTGTTAAAAAATGAATGGCTTCTTGCCTGGGTCGATACATTTAATTTATCATAAGATTAGGTCATAAGTAAAATAAAATAATTACTGTAGTTTATGTGGATTTAAATATGAGACGTAAAAGTCTAAAATATTTTTTAAAAAAATCCGTCGGACTCGAATTTGAAAAATTACCGTTTTCAGATCAAACACGGCCTTAGAAATCGTAACTATAAAAAACCTGAAGACTTTCGAAAACCCGAGTTAAAGAAAACAGATAAAACTAAACTCCTGGACAAGGGTCTAACTCAGCTGTCCATAGATTATAGACGTCGTATTTGGTCATGAACCTATTTTAGATACACCCCTCTCGCCAAACATTGTTTTCATACGAGCTTTATAAACCTCGGAATGGCGAACATGGTGGCGGGCGGTGTGTGGGGAATCCGTTCTATAAATAGACGACCTCCAGAAATAAATAAAACAATAGTATTTGATAAAGTAATAACGTGACCAACGAGTCACGAAAACAATTCAAAATGGCGCTTGCGTTGAATCGATTCGATATTTCTTTTTCAAAATCTACTTAACTATAGTTTCTGTGGTTTTTTTATTATACAATGTAAAAGTCCTAAATATTAAATAATAATAATATATAATATCATTCAAATTATTTTAGTTTTTATTACAACAAATAACACTTTAATCAGACTAAGTCACTAGCGAGCGCGTTCGTAAATAACCTATGACCTATGATGTCCTGATGGTACAACGCGTCGCTATAAATAAAAAAATCCTCTATGACGTCATTTCCCGATGACTGCTGTATCGTGCCTTAGCACTGCAAAATGACGTAGTAAAATAGTTTTGTTTTTTTTACTTTTCCATACATTGTTTTAATGCTTTGTTTTTATTTTAACTATAAATAGAATTCAAGGCAAAACGCTATAAATAAAAATCCTCTGTGACGTCAAATAAAAAATAATTCTGCACTTGATTTCAAGTAAATCGGCTACGCATTTCACGCAAATCGGCTGCTCATTTGATAATCATTTTAAGTTATTATTGTTTGTTAACATTGTATACTGGAGGTTATTTTTCCTTCGATGGATTAATTTTGATGATGGTTTGTTGGTTATGACAGCCACATCTTTTGACGAATGACATGTAGGTCATTTCTGCACATTAGGAAGGTGGCATAAATCATAAATTAAATTAATTAAACTTATTAGGAAGGGGTTTAACATTACACCTAGATTTCACGGGCAACGCCGGGCTTAATATATATATATATATATATATATATATATATATATATATATATATATATATATATATATATATATATATATTTATCAATGTTCACTCAGAGGATTTGGGGTTTTGCGCCCAAAAAAATTTTGTGAGCCAAATTTTCATTGATGTGTACAATGTGCGCCAATAGCACGACGCGCACTACATACAATTACTGTTATTTGAAAATAAAATAAATAATAAGATAATCCACATGGAAAGCTTCCAAAGATTTACATGTAGGAAATTTTTTATAAAGCTTTTGTAAATAAATTCTTTTAGAATTTAAAAAAATTGTGGTTGCAGTAAATATAGTTAAGTAGAAGAAATAACATTTATAAATGACGAATATGCAACCAAAAAAATAGAAATAAACTGATAAGTTTTTAGATATAAATATAAATGGAACTTTACGTGAGATACACACACTAAACTAAATTTTAATACAACAAGATAAAAAAGAAAAGCCAAGAATTGAAGTCAATAAATTTTATTTGGTAATAATTAACTTTTCCCTTCTTCCTTTTTCTGCTTTTCAAAAGTCATATACATGATCTGTGTTAATGACATTTTCAGCTAATAAATATGACTTAATTCTCATTAAATGTTCCAAATGGTCTACATCAAGCCTATTTCGCATTTTTGTTTTAATTGCATTCATTAAGCTGAATCCTCTCTTACAGTCTGCACTTGAAGCTTGAAAAGTTCCACAAATATGAATAAGAAGACAAAGTTCACTAAACTGTTCATTTTCCTGCACACAATTTACAATGTCCTGAAAGGTTTTCAGTGTTCCAAATTTTTCTTTTTTCATTTAAAAGTAGCTTCAACTCTGAATATTCCTTCTGAACTTCCTTTGCAAAAGATGTCGCATCCTTTTAGAATAAGGTGCCATAACGATTTGTTGTTTTTTGAAGTTGATCAGTGCCAAAATGAAAATTATCCAAGTTTGATGGATTTAAAAAAAACACCCTTATATCCCACAAACCAGTCCTATAATTCCTGATCTGGAAATCTTTTGTCTATGTGGTCACATGTCTCTTTAATCAATTTAATAATATCATCTGTGTTGACTGAATGATTATATGATAATAGATTTTTCACTTATTCCTCAAAATATATACTTTCCCCAAGATACTGTGATCTTAGTTTCCGTATTTTGGCTTTGGCAAATTGAAATGCTTCGACTGTCTTGAGGCTGTTCCTCTGAAGACTTCTAACTCGCCAAGAACATTACAAAGGATAGTTAATGCAACGCGGTTCTCTGGTTTTGTTAATTTATCAAGACAGTATTTGTGCACTGGGTCATTATCTTCGTTTACTTCCTCTCTGCAATACTCAACCAAAATATCATAATTCTTTATCATAGCACTAACAGCGAAATGCATGGAAAGCCATCGTACTTGATTTCATGGCCTGAAAGAAGCAATATGACACTTAAAATTGACTGCCATATTGAAGGTGAAATTGGGAAGAGAGAGTTGACCACGTGAAAAAAACTGGATGTCATTTTGATAACACATGTGTGAGAGCTGAGTGTTAGAGTAGGAACCTTGTTGACTGTCATATGAGGGTAATGTGTGGAGATAGGTGTGTCAAGGTCAAGGTGGTTGGATGGTGGTCTAATTCTGGTTTAAATATTTTTGAGTGGGAAGTATTCAGCACATGGGGAAAAAGTGTGACTGGCTGTACAGTAGGGTGGAGCGAAAAAACTTTTTTTTTTTTATTTTTTATTCTAATAGCTCAAAATGGTTGCCAAGTAGTTATGGCCTAAAATATCGTTTACCGGTGCCCCAAAGGGCTTCAAATTTTAAAGTATACAAGCACTATAACGATTTTGAATTAAATCAACATCTCAATAGTGATATTCGTAATGTTAATGTGTAAATATGAACAGCTGAACTAAATTATGTTTATGAATTAACAATTTAACAATTTACAATAAGTCAGGATCGTCGATTTTTCTTAAGGCGGGAGACAAATAACGTGACACAAGTGCCTGTCTCCATCTTTGGACGACGGTTTTGTTTTCATGTTAAACCTAACATGGCCATAAACCCTCACAATATAAGTTGAAACTTATTGTAGATCAAATGGCTGAGACATCGTTACAATATACAAACGGAGTATTATATTCGTCTTTGTCATGAGACAATTTGCCAGGATCGCGGAACAGTTGCTTCTAATTACAGTTTGACAGATCTCCAGAAGATATGTTTCATCTGTGCTTAAATCATCGCAGGCAATTTCCGTACAGCATATATCCTCTTGATAGCATCAGGTGGGAGAGTTTCACAAATCTGAATTGCAACTCCAATAAAAACTAAATACTGCGAGCACCAGTTGTTGTATATGTATATATATATATATATATATATATATATATATATATATATATTTATATATAGTCTTGCTACATTTGGAATAGTTAAACGTTCATACTGATTTTCTATTACAACATTCAAATACACCAGATAAAGTGTAGATACATTTACAACAATAAAATAAGACGTTAGATCGCTATGCTGAGCAATTCAACAATTCAGTAGCAATAGTCAGCAATTAAAAAAAACTAGTTTAGTTATCTCTCATTGTGTTCTCGCTGGAAAAAAAGACGAGTCACGGAAAAGGAAAAGTGGGGGAGGAGTGGTTGACAAGTGACTAGACTAAACAAACACTCTCGCTGAAGTTTTTTTTTTTTTTAAAATCTCTGCAGAGCTGCCAACAGATATTTTATGATGAGTTCTATATTATTTTGATCAATCTAAAATTCTTTTTTAATAATAGATCTATATTTTTTTTGTTCCCTCAGATATAAATTTAGATTATTTCCTATTTTTTAAAATAATTCTGGCTAATTCTAATATAGCTGTAAATAATTTTTTGGTGAGAAAGTTGGCAGTGGTTACTGCTCTCTCTCTCTCTCTCTCTCTCTCTCTCTCTCTCTCTCTCTCTCTCTCTCTCTCTCTCTCTCTCTCCGTAGGTAACACTATCTAATAACTAATCGTCTTGCCTGGGCGTACGTTCGATCGTACGTTTCGCGGCTAAAAATAGTCTGGGCAATTCCAAGTAGTGCGCAAATTATGTAATGTTGTAAAGATGGTCAAAGGGATACAACTCAATTATCAGGAGTCGACTTATCACTATATTAGCTAACTCGCTTGGTTTTTTTTTTAATTTGCTTTAGATTTTAACAGTAGTTTTTAGTATTTATAAATTTTTTCTTCTGATTTTTTGGCGTGCTGGTCTTTTTATTCTGTAATTTCTAATCTGTTCAGTGATGCGGGTTAGGACTCCGGCGCGAAGTTTGGTTTTCATTTAAAAATAAGTCCGGTTTTTAAATCAGTTTTTGGCTTTCGTAAATTGCTTTTTTTTTACATCTGGATAGTTAGCCCTGTGCATAACCCCTCACAACCACATATCCTTGTGAGAAGCGGCCTTTATTTAAGGTTAGGTCACTTAGCCTTTGAGGATCCCTCCACTAACTATTAGGCTGTAGTCGCTTGCTTTGGTACACCCCGAGAATTTTGATGTTCGTACTCTCCACACGGATGATACACACGAACACACACATATATATCGGAGATACACGTGAAATCACATAAATATAGAAAAAAAACATCCAAAGAACACACACTCAAATAGTGAAGATACACAAACATGAACACTCTCACAAGTACAGAACAAACACAAGGACACATAAAAATATAGGGGCCATCCATAAAGTACGTAACGCTTTTTTTGGCCATTTTTATCCCTTCCCCCGTCACAAAGTATCACAAATCTTAAGACCCCCCCCCCACACACACACTTTCAAAAAAAAAAATTAATTAACATATAATTAAAATTTAATCGAAAATTTAAAACGCACTTAACTATTAAACTGCCTTAAAATATAAATATTAAAAGAACTATCAGATTATTATATGACTAGTAGAATAACCAATTGTCAACAGTTATTCTTTTAAACAGTAACTCAATCAATTACAATGGGTGAGGTCAATTTGTTATAATCCGATTATGCATTCTATTGACACAGGATAAGAAGTAGATTAGCGAAACTTGACCTCAACCAGTGATTAAATAATAAAAATGGAAACAAAACAATGCAACTAAAAAAAGGACAAGATTGACAAATTATGTCAGCAGCTCTTGTGCTATATTGAATATGTTTATAGTGGACCTGTGAATTATGTGTAAAAAAAAATTTCACTAGACATCATTCATCCATGGTGAAGAGAATTCATCCATATTTACGACTGACATAAATCTTGCTGAATGATGCTGAATGAAATGAATGAGCTCATCCCGAACTGTATTGAGAACCACTGCAATTAATCTACATCCATTCCACTTGCATACATTGATGTGTCAATTGAGCCCCAATATTTACGAAATCTCTGGAATAACTTGATATTTGGTCCACTGGATGGACCCATCAGTGAATAAAACACTTTTACCACAATGAGTTCCATTATATGGCGCCTGCACGCTTAGCTGATCAATTCTCTGCCAAGTTTCTTCTCCAGAAGAATTCAGGCACCTGCATTTATGCCAGTGTTACTAGCCGTAGTGTCGAAACACATGAACTTGGTGTTATCAGCAATGTTCCATTCTTAAATAAGATTAAACACGGCAGTTGCCTCGGCCTCTCCAGTTCAATTTGGCAATTTTGGTACTCCCAGCAACTTCATTGTCCCATCACCGGATACCAGAATTAAAAAAAAAAAATTCCCATTGTATTGAGTGGCACCCTACTGTATATATATATATATATATTTAGGGTTGCCATATTTCTTCACGGACCAACCGGGACAGTTGTCTTTTTTACTTTAGGTTTAGGGATGTCGGTTTCGGGGGGGGGTATGAAAACAGTAATTTAAAAAACACTTAAAATATAGAATAGACAATCTTTGTTATTTTATTCAAAATGGTACAAAAACATGATGTATTTACAAAACAAAACAGTTTGCTACTTATTGTACCACTCGTATTTTTCACTTGAGTGAACCTTTCTCAATAAGTCCTTCTTCTCTTTAATTTTTTCATAAAATTCATTGCAGCTAAGTCCAAAGTTAACTTTGCACACCATCAAACCACGGACTGTGGACTCATGCATCAAACCCCGTTCATCACTGCAGGCACTGTTCATCATCAAAAAAACCCCGCTCAAATGGGGCGGACGTTCCAGGAAGAGAGAACACATACTCAACAACAATTCCAAGATTAGACATTAGACATGTTTTGTTGCTTAAAGGAAGAGAGTAGCTCCATCCATTTTTCTTCGCTTGATTTTTTACGATCGTTTTCCTTTTCTTCTCTTTCCCAATCACCTACTTTAGAAGCCCAAAATTTCTTGACAAGAACCAACTTCATCAAAAAGCTCGTCAGTGTTAACCTTAGGTTTTCCGAGATTCTTGTTTATCAACTCTGCCGACTTCTGTAAATTTGTATTACTGTGTTACTTAACAAAATGTTACTGATCACACAAGGGCAGATCAATCATTCTCTGATCTAATAATTTTGCTCAATTATTTCCAAGAAACTGTGCCCTGAATCTAAACCGGGACAATTTCAACAACCGGGCGGGACACCGTGACAACCCAGTATATCCGGGACTGTCCTGGCGAAACCGGGACGCATGGCAAGCCTATATATGTATGCCACTCAATGTATAGGGAATTTTTTTTTTTTAAGTTTCATTGTCCCACCCCCAAATTTTTTTCCTTTTGTTATGTTAAGTAATTTTACCAAGTTTCATGAATTTACAGTGATATTTAGAGGTAGCTCAATGGACTCGAAGTTTTATATTATATGCGAAAATGCATGTATTTGACATACAAGGCAAACTGGAGGCAATTTCTGTTACTTCTGGCATAAGGCACGCATTCCAGTTCGCAAAGAATGCCACATAATTGCCAAGATAAAGGATCTCCATTCAGCATTGACTGCAATAAGAAAAAATGTATCCCGCAGAACAGATACTCAGAAGGAGAATGAGCACAAATTTTCTGAAAATTTAACTGATTTGTTTGATGTTGCACATGCTAAAACTTAACTAAGATGCAGGTACCTGAAGACATAAAATTTCTTGAAGCACAAAGAGAGAAAGGGAGCCATGGTTGCATGGATCCAGTGGATATGGTACTAACTCGGAAAGAACAGGTCTCATAAAATGCGCTAAGAGCAAGAATATCGTAATGAAAAGGAGACTAAGAGGATTCAACATGAGGCAAAGAAGATGGAGTTTAGTCATAGCAATGACAGTGACACAGAGGCTAAGATCACCGATGGTTTTGATCCCGATGATCCTGATGAACTCCCCGAACCACCTGAAGTGTCTACTAAACCAGTGAGGATTGTCCGATCCACCAATATTGTGAGTCCAGGTTTGGTATCTGCATTTTACAGAAGTAAAATCAGAGACAAGAACGAAGTTTACATAATTCCAGCAGCAGCAGAATCACTTGGCCACAGTACTGCAGCTCTGGCGATTAACATAGTCAACGTAAACATCGTGAAGCAGCAACTACAGATATTCATGCATCGTTTCATCCAAACTGCCCATTAACTGCGCACTGGACAGACAGACAGACAGACAAAACGGGGACAAAAATTGTCGGTGCTCCCCTCAAGCTGGGTCTCGTGGGGACTTTCGAATTTGGACCCCCACTCCCCCACCCTAGGTACGTCTCTGCAACCCGGTGCACTTTTGATTACAAAAAATATTATTGAAAATGTAAACAATACTTCATTGATATAATGTGTGGTAACGTATACTGTATCAAAGTACAATACTGAAATAGATAGAATCGTTGTGTAACTTTTATCTGACCTTCAATGTACCGTAAATGTTTCCACCATCTTGTGTGACAGACACAGGAAGTGTGTGCCATATGACCTCTCAAGGCCGGGCTTCAGGGTACTATGTATGGCTTATATATTATATATAGATTATAAGGTAAACAAAGGGGCGTAATCATTATTTATTTTTGTAATAGTAATTAAACATGACTTACTTCCCTCTCTATTTATACACGAAAATGCTCTAAAACGTCCTGTTTTTACAGGCTTAATTTTTGCTTGTTTGTATTATAGATCTACATCGCTTTCCATTTCAATTTTTTTTGTGTAATGCGGGAGATGGTCTTCCACAAGTGCTTTGCACGACGGTTTTGTTTTAATGTCAAATCAAACATGGCCATAAACCCTCACAATATAAGTTGAAAGTTCTTGTAGCGCAAATTACTGAGACATCGTTACAATATACAATTTGCCAGGATCGCGGCGAGCAAGATCATTGGAACAGTTGCCTCTTATTACAGTTTGACAGAAATGTGTCCTTGCCAATTCCCACAGTAGCATAAAGGTCCACTGGAAGAAAAAGACTTCCTTGTTGACCAAACAACCTTAAAAATGAAGTACATCGGTAAAATAGATGTACAAACATCAAGGAAGAGAAAAATGCATTGCAAGGATAGAAGCAATAGGAGCCAGACATATGCGTTATGAAAGTGAACAATCGGCTGCATGTAGTTCAAAGGGACACTTGTAATCAGATGTTTCTTCGACAGCATCCGATTCTACAGTGGAAGATGAAGAAGATGATTATACCCACTCTAGCACTAACCCACTGCAATCAAGTTCAATCAATGGCAGAAAAAAGAAACAAATGCGTATAATGCTACCAAATGTTGCACAAACTTGCGAAAGATATGGAATTTCAGACAGAGCAGGTGCCACAATAGCTACAGCAAGTTTAGAAGATGTTAGCTTTGTTACAGAACAAATTGCAACAAGTATAATAGATTTACAAGCTGAGAAGAGAAAGAGAAAGAATTGAACTTACCAAAACACTGGATAACCTGCAGGGATTATTTTTTGATGGATGAAAAGACAAAACGATTGTAACAAAGCAAGTGGAACTCAACATGAATTATCGTAATACAGTTTTTGGAAAAACTTATTGCACAAATTCACGAGCCAGGATCAGAGTATTTTGGACACATTTCACCTTCTTCTGATGCTGCTGTAGCTGTTGTTCAAAAGTATGATTGAGTTTTTTGTCCAAAAACACAATCAGCACAGACACGTTATTGGTTGGTTGGTTGCATGGTTCAGCAAGCAATACAGGTTCCAGTTAGTGTGACGTGATACGGCTTATATAAGAAAAAATTGAATAAGCCTTTTTAATGGCTAGTATGTCAGTTGCGAATGAATTGCCACCTCGGCATTTTAATCAAACACCTCGATGGTCCAACAACTGGTCCTCGCAGATTTTTAGTTTCTATTGGCATTGCAATTCAGAGCTGTGAAACTCTCCGTCTGTTTCTTTCAAGAGGATATATTCTGACTTCCCGGAAATTGTGTGCGATGATTTAAGCACAGATGAAGCATATCTTCTGGAATTCTGTCAAACTGTAATTAAGAGGCAACTGTTCCAATGATCTTGCTCGCCACGATCCGTGCACATTGCCTCATGCACGCTTCGTTGACAAAGGGCGAAAAGGTTGGCTATATTGCAACGATGTCTCATTCATTGAGCTACAAGAACTTTCAACTTATATTGTGAGGGTTTAAGGCTCTGTTTGGTTTGACATTAAAACAAAACCGTCGTGCAAAAGATGGTGACAGGCATCTTCTTGTGGAAGACCATTCTTCCTATCACGTTATTTGTCTCCTGCCTTAAGAAAGATGGACGATCCTGATTAATGTAGAATTGTTAATTGATAAACATAATTTAGTTCATCAGTTCATATTTGAACATTAACATTACGAATATCACAATTGAGATGTTGATTTCATTCAAAATTGTTTATAATGCTTTAAAGTTTGTATCCTTTAAAATTTGAAGACCTTTGGGGCACCTGTAAACGTTACACTACATAAAAGATATTTTAGGCCATAACTACTTAGACCATTTGGCAACCATTTTGAGCTATTAGAATAAAAAATAAAAAAATCACCCCACACTACTGTCCATGTCTGGGGCGCGCGATACAAGCGTAGGTCTATCCCAATATAATGTATTTTAGCATAGTTACAAAAATGATTAGTTAAAAATTACATATATTGTGCATTTTCATATTTCATTTGGAACACTTTTGAGAAGGTCTTGCGATCAGATATGGGGGAAATGAAAAAAGGCTTCCGAACAAAGTGCGCTGGAGAGTGGCTACGAAGCCCTTCTGCTATTTGAAATCACTAATCGGAATGGTTCATTGCGTCTTTGTTTCTCGGGCATTTTTTTGGAATTCTGCAAGAGTGACTAATCTATAGATAGATGCATCTTATATGCTTTGGCGAATTCTATATGTAGATAGAAAGTGTTATCAAGTTATTTATTTTCTTTTTGTAATTTATTTATTTATTTACTTAGAAAATCAGTTATTGGTGGATATTTTTTTCAAAAAAATTCTCTACAATGACTAGTTGACATTAACAGAAATGTAACCCGAAAGCTAATGGGGAAGGCTACGTTCGATCTGTCATTCACTCAATCATAGTATATCATAATAAATGTACAGTTTATCTTCTCTTTATTCAAGTCTATAAAATTAGGTGTCGGTGTCGGCGGTATATGGAACTAGGAATACCGACACCATTGTCTGTGTCGGCCAAAATTTCTGTCGTAGTCTTTAGGTATTTTCGATCCAATTTAAATAATTATTACATACCCTAAAAGGATAAACCATCTTTTGTTGAACTTCTCAAACATATAATGAAGATGAGTTCAAGTTAACACAATTGAGGCTAAAAAGTTTTACGATTTACATTTAAATTTTATTGACCTTATTACATATGTAAGTTCTATAAAATACAATTAATAACTAAACAAAATGTATACAAATGAATGTTCATATTAAAAGTGCATGCTTTGTGTCAACTAGAGCAACTCAAAAAAAAAAAAAAAAAAATTGCGAAAAGAAGCAGTTTTAATAATACAACTTCTGAGCATAATTACATTTAAAGTATTATTATTTTAACTAATAGCATCTACTCTGGATGGTTACATTCTGAATGGTGGTCTAATGTTGGTCTAATCAGGATGGTGGTCTGCTGTGGATGGTGGTCTGCTCTGGATGGTGGTCTGCACTGGATGGTGGTCTACTCTGGATGGTGGTCAGCACTGGATGGTGGTCTGCTCTGGATGGTGGTCTGCTCTGGATGGTGGACTGCACTGGATGGTGGTCTGCTCTGGATGGTGGTCTGCTCTGGATGGTCTACTCTGGATGGTGGTCTGCTCTGGATGTTGGTCTATACTAAATGGTGGTCTGCACTGATGGTGGTCTATACTGGATGGTGGTCTGAACTGATTGGATGGTGGTCTGCTCTGGATGGTGGTCTGCTCTGGATGGTGGTCTGCACTAGATGGTGGTCTGATCTGGATGGTGGTCTGCACTGGATGGTGGTCTGCTCTGGATGGTGGTCTGCTCTGGATGGTGGACTGCACTGGATGGTGGTCTGCTCTGGATGGTGGTCTGCTCTGGATGGTGGTCTGCTCTGGATGGTGGTCTGCACTGGATGGTGGTCTGCTCTGGATGGTGGTCTGATCTGGATGGTGGTCTGCACTGGATGGTGGTCTGCTCTTGATGGTGGTCTGCTCTGGATGGTGGTAAGCACTGGATGGTGGTCTGCTCTGGATGGTGGTATGCACTGGATGGTGGTCAGCTCTGGATGTTGGTCTATACTAAATGGTGGTCTGCACTGGATGGTGGTCTATACTGGATTGTGGTCTGCACTGACTGGATGGTGGTCTGCTCTGGATGGTGGTCTTCTCTGGATGGTGGTCTGTACTAGATGGTGGTCTAATCTGGATGGTGGTCTGCTCTGGATGGTGGGCTTCTCTGGATTGTGGTCTGCACTGACTGGATGGTGGTTTGCTCTGGATGGTGGTCTACACTGAATGGTGGTCTGTTCTGGATGGTGGTCTGCACTGGATGGATTTCTGCACTGGATGGTGGTCTGCTCTGGATGGTGGTCTGCACTGACTGGATGGTGGTCTGCTCTGGATGGTTGTCTATGATAGATGGTGGTCTGTTCTGGATGATGGTCTGCACTGGATGGTGGTCTGCACTGGATGGTGGTCTATACTGGATGGTGGTCTGCACTTGATGGTGGTCTGCTCTGGATGGTGGTCTGTTCTGGATGGTGGTCTGCTCTGTATGGTGGTCTGCACTGGATATTGGTCTGCTCGGGATGGTTGTCTGCTCTGGATGGTGTTCTGCTCTGGATGGTGGTCTATAATAGATGGTGGTCTGTTCTGGATGATGGTCTGCACTGGATGGTGGTCTGCACTGGATGCTGGTCTATACTGGATGGTGGTCTGCACTGGATGGTGCTCTGCTCTGGATGGTGGTCTATACTGGATGGTGGTCTGTTCTGGATGGTGGTCTGCACTGGATGGTGGTCTGCTCTGGATGGTGGTCTGCTCTGTATGGTGGTCTGCACTGGATAGTGGTCTGCTCGGGATGGTTGTCTGCTCTGGATGGTGGTCTGTTCTGGATGGTGGTCTGCACTGGATGGTGGTCTACTCTGGATGGTGGTCTGCACTGGATGGTGGTCCGCTCTGGATGGTGGTCTGCTCTGGATGGTGGTCTGCACTTGATGGTGGTCTGCTCTGGATGGTGGTCTAATCAGGATGGTGGTCTACTGTGGATGGTGGTCTGCTCTGGATGGTGGTCTGCACTGGATGGTGATCTACTCTGGATGGTGGTCTGCACTTGATGGTGGTCTGCTCTGGATGGTGGTCTGCTCTGGATGGTGGTCTGCACTGGATGGTGGTCTGCTCTGGATGGTGGTCTGCTCTGGATGGTGGTCTGCACTGGATGGTGGTCTGCTCTGGATGTTGGTCTATACTAAATGGTGGTCTGCACTGGATGGTGGTCTTTACTAGATGGTGGTCTGCACTGACTGAATGGTGGTCTGCTCTGGTAGGTGGTCTGTACTAGATGGTGGTCTGATCTGGATGGTGGTCTGCTCTGGATAGTGGTCTTCTCTGGATGGTGGTCTGCACTGACTGGATGGTGGTTTGCTCTGGATGGTGGTCTATACTGGATGGTGGTCTGTTCTGGATGGTGGTCTGCTCTGGATGGTGGTCTATAATAGATGGTGGTCTGTTCTGGATGATGATCTGCACTGAATGGTGGTCTGCACTGGATGGTGGTCTATACTGGATGGTGGTCTGCACTGGATGGTGGTCTGCTCTGGATGGTGGTCTATACAGGATGGTGGTCTGTTCTGGATGGTGGTCTGCACTGGATGGTGGTCTGCTCTGGATGGTGGTCTGCACTGACTGGATGGTGGTCTGCTCTGGATGGTGGGATGATCTGGATGGTGGTCTTATCTGGATGGGTGTCTGCTCTGGATGGTGGTCTGCTCTGGATGGTTGTCTGCACTGACTGGATGGTGGTCTGCACTGGATGGTGGTCTGCTCTGTATGGTGGTCTGCACTGTATAGTGGTCTGCTCTGGATGGTTGTCTGCTCTGGATAGTGGTCTGCTCTGGATGTTGGTCTATACTAATTGGTGGTCTGCACTGGATGGTGGTCTATACTGGATTGTGGTCTGCACTGACTGGATGGTGGTCTCCTCTGGATGGTGGTCTGCACTGGATGGTGGTGTATACTGGATAGTGGTCTGTTCTTGATGGTGGTCTGCACTGGATGGTGGTCTGCTCTGGATGGTGGTCTGCACTGACTGGATGGTGGTCTGTTCTGGATGGTGGTCTGCACTGGATGGTGGTCTATACTGGATGGTGGTCTGCACTGGATGGTGGTCTGCTCTGGATAGTGGTCTATACTGGATGGTGGTCTATACTGGATGGTGGTCTGCTCTGGATGGTGGTCTGCTCTGGATGGTGGTCTATACTGGATGGTGGTCTGTTCTGATGGTGGTCTGCACTGTATGGTGGTCTGCTCTGGATGGTGGTCTACTCTTTATTGTGGTCTGCACTGACTGGATGGTGGTCTGTTCTGGATGGTGGTCTGCACAGGATGGTGGTCTTTTCTGGATGGTAGTCTGATCTGGATGGTGGTCTTATCTGGATAGGTGTCTGCTCTGGATGGTGGTCTGCACTGGATGGTGGTCTGCTCTGGATGGTGGTCTGCACTGATTGGATGGTGGTCTGCTCTGGATGGTGGTCTGCTCTGTATGGGGTCTGCACTGGATAGTGGTCTGCTCTGGATGGTTGTCTGCTCTGGATGGTGGTCTACTCTGGATGGTGGTCTATACTGGATGGTGGTCTGCTCTGGATGGTGGTCTACTCTGGATGGTGGTCTATACTGGATGGTGGTCTGCTCTGGATGGTGGTCTGCTCTGGATGGTTGTCTACTCTGGATGGTGGTCAGCTCTGATGGTGGTCAGCTCTGAATGGTGGTCTGCACTGGATGGTGGTCTGCTCTGGATGTTGGTCTAATCAGGATGGTGGTCTGCTGTGGATGGTGGTCTGCTCTGGATGGTGGTCTGCACTGGATGGTGGTCTACTCTGGATAGTGGTCTGCACAGGATGGTGGTCTTTTCTGGATGGTAGTCTGATCTGGATGGTGGTCTTATCTGGATAGGTGTCTGCTCTGGATGGTGGTCTGCACTGGATGGTGGTCTGCTCTGGATGGTGGTCTGCACTGATTGGATGGTGGTCTGCACTGGATGGTGGTCTGCTCTGTATGGGGTCTGCACTGGATAGTGGTCTGCTCTTGATGGTTGTCTGCTCTGGATGGTGGTCTACTCTGGGTGGTGGTCTATACTGGATGGTGGTCTGCTCTGGATGGTGGTCTGCTCTGGATGGTGGTCTACTCTGATGGGTGGTCATCTCTGGATGGTGGTCTGCTCTGAATGGTGGTCTGCACTGGATGGTGGTCTGCTCTGGATGTTGGTCTAATCAGGATGGTGGTCTGCTAAGGATGGTGGTCTGCTCTGGATGGTGGTCTGCACTGGATGGTGGTCTACTCTGGATGGTGGTCAGCACTGAATGGTGGTCTGCTCTGGATGGTGGTCTGCTCTGGATGGTGGTCTGCACTGGATGGTTGTCTGCTCTGGATGGTGGTCTGCTCTGGATGGTGGTCTACTCTGATGGTGGTCTGCTCTGGATGTTGGTCTATACTAAATGGTGGTCTGCACTGGATGGTGGTCTATACTGGATGGTGGTCTGAACTGATTGGATGGTGGTCTGCTCTGGATGGTGGTCTGCTCTGGTGGTCTGCACTAGATGGTGGTCTGATCTGGATGGTGGTCTTCACTGGATGGTGGTCTGCTCTGGATGGTTGTCTGCACTGGATGGTGGTTTACTCTGGATAGTGGTCTTCTTTGGATGGTGGTCTGCACTGGATGGTGGTCTGCTCTGGATGGTGGTCTGCTCTGGATGGTGGTCTGCTCTGGATGGTGGTCTGCTCTGGATGGTGGTCTGCACTAGATGGTGGTCTGCTCTGGATGGTGGTCTGATCTGGATGGTGGTCTGCACTGGATGGTGGTCTGCTCTTGATGGTGGTCTGCTCTGGATGGTGGTATGCACTGGATTGTGGTCAGCTCTGTATGTTGGTCTATACTAAATGGTGGTCTGCTCTGGATGGTGGTCTGCTCTGGATGGTGGTCTGCTTTGGATGGTGGTCTGCTCTGGATGGTGGTCTGCTCTGGATGGTGGTCTGTACTAGATGGTGGTCTAATCTGGATGGTGGTCTGCTCTGGATGGTGGGCTTCTCTGGATTGTGGTCTGCACTGACTGGATGGTGGTTTGCTCTGGATGGTGGTCTATACTGAATGGTGGTCTTTTCTGGATGGTGGTCTGCACTGGATGGATTTCTGCACTGGATGGTGGTTTGCTCTGGATGGTGGTCTGCACTGACTGGATGGTGGTCTGCTCTGGATGGTGGTCTATAATAGATGGTGGTCTTTTCTGGATAATGGTCTGTACTGGATGGTGGTCTGCACTGGATGGTGGTCTATACTGGATGGTGGTCTGCACTGGATGGTGGTCTGCTCTGGATGGTGGTCTATACTGGATGGTGGTCTGCACTGACTGGATGGTGGTCTACTTTGGATGGTGGTCTGCTCTGGATGGTGGTCTGCACTGGATCGTGGTCTATACTGGATAGTGGTCTGTTCTGGATTGTGGTCTGCACTGGATGGTCTGCTCTGGATGGTGGTCTGCTCTGGATGGTGGTCTATAATAGATGGTGGTCTGTTCTGGATGATGGTCTGCACTGGATGGTGGTCTGCACTGGATGGTGGTCTATACTGGATGGTGGTCTTCACTGGATGGTGGTGTGCTCTGCAAGGTGGTCTATACTGGATGGTGGTCTGTTCTGGATGGTGGTCTGCACTGGATGGTTATCTTCTCTGATTTTGGTCTGCTCTGGATGGTGGTCTGCATTGACTGTATGGTGGTCTTTTATGGATGGTGGTCTGATCTTGATGGTGGTCTTATCTGGATGGGTGTCTGCTCTGGATGGTGGTCTGCTCTGGATGGTGGTTTGCACTGACTGGATGGTGGTCTGCACTGGATGGTGGTCTGCTCTGTATGGTGGTCTGCACTGTATAGTGGTCTACTCTGGATGGTTGTCTGCTCTGGATAGTGGTTTGCTCTGGATGTTGGTCTATATTAATGGTGGTCTGCACTGGATGGTGGTATATACTGGATGGTGGTCTATACTGGATAATGGTCTGTTCTGAATGGTTGTCTGCACTGGATGGTTGTCTGCTCTGGATGGTGGTCTGCTCTGGATGGTGGTCTGCACTGACTGGATGGTGGTCTGTTCTGGATGGCGGTCTGCTCTGGATGGTGGTCTGATCTGGATGGTGGTCTGCACTGACTGGATGGTGGTCTTTTCTGGATGGTGGTCTGCACTTGATGGTGGTCTACTCTGGTTGGTGGTCTGCACTGGATGGTGGTCTGCTCTGAACGGTGGTCTGCTCTGGATGGTGGTCTGCACTGGATGGTGGTCTGCTCTGGATGGTGGTCTAATCAGGATGGTGGTCTGCTGTGGAAGGTGGTCTGCTCTGGATGGTGGTCTGCACTGGATGGTGGTCTACTCTGTATGGTGGTCTGCACTGGATGGTGGTCTGCTCTTGATGGTGGTCTGCTCTGGATGGTGGTATGCACTGGATGGTGGTCAGCTCTGGATGTTGGTCTATACTAAATGGTGGTCTGCTCTGGATGGTGGTCTGCTCTGGATGGTGGTCTGCTTTGGTTGGTGGTCTGCTCTGGATGGTGGTCTGCTCTGGATGGTGGTCTGCTCTGGATGGGGGTATGCTCTGGATGTTGGTCTATACTAAATGGTGGTCTGCACTGGATGGTGGTCTATACTAGATGGTGGTCTGCACTGACTGGATGGTGGTCTGCTCTGGATGGTGGTATGTACTAGATGGTGGTCTGATCTGGATGGTGGTCTGCTCTGGATGGTTGTCTGCTCTGGATGGTGGTCTGCACTGGATGGTGGTCTGCTTTGGATGGTGGTCTGCACTGGATGGTGGTCTACTCTGGATGGTGGTCTGCTCTGGATGGTGGTCTTCTCTGGATTGTGGTCTGCACTGGATGGTGGTCTGCTCTGCATGGTGGTCTGCTCTGGATAGTGGTCTACTCTGGATGGTGGTCTGCACTGGATGGTGGTCTGCTCTGGATGGTGGTCTGCTCTGGATAGTGGTCTGCACTGGATGATGGTCTGCTCTGATGGTGGTCTGCTCTGGATGGTTGTCTACTCTGGATGGTGGTCTGCTCTGGATGTTGGTCTATACTAAATGTGGTCTGCACTGGATGGTGGTCTATACTGGATGGTGGTCTGCACTGACTGGATGGTGGTCTGCTCTGGATGGTGGTCTGCTCTGGATGGTGGTCTGCACTAGATGGTGGTCTTTTCTGGATGGTGGTCTGCTCTGGATGGTGGTCTGCTCTGGATGGTGGTCTGCACTGGATGGGTCTACTCTGGATGGTGGTCTGCACTGGATGGTGGTCTGCACTGGATGGTGGTCTGCTCTGTATGGTGGTCTGCACTGGATAGTGGTCTGCTCTTGATAGTAGTCTGCTCTGGATGGTGGTCTTCTCTGGATGGTGGTCTGCTTTTGATGGTGGTCTGCACTGGATGGTGGTCTATTCTGGATGATGGTCTGCTCTGGATTGTGGTCTGCTCTGATGGTGGTCTGCACTGGATGGTGGTCTCTCTGGATGGTGGTCTAATCAGGATGGTGGTCTGCTGTGGATGGTGGTCTGCTCTGGATGGTGGTCTGCACTGGATGGTGGTCTACTCTGGATGGTGGTCTGCACTGGATGGTTGTCTGCTCTGGATGTTGGTCTATACTAAATGGTTGTCTGCACTGGATTGTGGTCTATACTGGATGGTGGTCTGCACTGACTGGATGGTGGTCTGCTCTGGATGGTGGTCTGCACTGGATAGTGGTCTGCTCTGGATGGTTGTCTGCTCTGGATGGTGGTCTGCTCTGGATGTTGGTCTATACTAAATGGTGGTCTGCACTGGATGGTGGTCTATACTGGATGGTGGTCTGCGCTTACTGGATGATGGTCTACTTTGGATGGTGGTCTGCTCTGGATGGTGGTCTGCACTGGATCGTGGTCTATACTGGATAGTGGTCTGTTCTGGATGGTGGTCTGCACTGGATGGTGGTCTGCTCTGGATGGTGGTCTGCTCTGGATGGTGGTCTATAATAGATGGTTGTCTGCACTGGATGGTGGTCTACTCTGGATGGTGGTCTGCTCTGGATGGTGGTCTGCACGGGATGGTGGTCTTCTCTGGATGGTGGTCTAATCAGGATGGTGGTCTGCTGTGGATGGTGGTCTGCTCTGGATGGTGGTCTGCACTGGATGGTTGTCTGCTCTGGATGTTGGTCTATACTAAATGGTTGTCTGCACTGGATGGTGGTCTATACTGGATGGTGGTCTGCACTGACTGGATGGTGGTCTGCTCTGGATGGTGGTCTGCACTAGAAGGTGGTCTGATCTGGATGGTGGTCTGCTCTGGATGGTGGTCTTCTCTGGATGGTGGTCTGCACTGACTGGATGATGGTTTGCTCTGGATGGTGGTCTATACTGGAAGGTGGTCTGTTCTGGATGGTGGTCTGCACTGGATGGTGGTCTGCACTGGATGGTGGTTTGCTCTGGATGGTGGTCTGCATTGACTGGATGGTGGTCTGCTCTGGCTGGTGGTCTATACTAGATGGTGGTCTGTTCTTGATGGTGGTCTGCACTGGATGGTGGTCTGCACTGGATGGTGGTCTATACTGGATGGTGGTCTGCACTGGATGGTGGTCTGCTCTGGATGGTGGTCTATACTGGATGGTGGTCTGTTCTGGATGGTGGTCTGCACTGGATTGTGGTCTGCTCTGGATGGTGGTCTGCTCTGGATGGTGGTCTGCACTGACTGGATAGTGGTCTGTTCTGGATGGTGGTCTGCACTGGATGGTGGTCTTTTCTGGATGGTGGTCTGATCTGGATGGTGGTCTTATCTGGATGGTTGTCTGCTCTGGATGGTGGTCTGCACTGGATAGTGGTCTGCTCTGGATGGTTGTCTGCTCTGGATGGTGGTCTGCTCTGGATGTTGTTCTTTACTAAATGGTGGTCTGCACTGGATGGTGGTCTATACTGGATGGTGGTCTTATCTGGATGGGTGTCTGCTCTGGATGGTGGTCTGCACTGGATGGTGGTCTGCTCTGTATGGTGGTCTGCACTGGATAGTGGTCTGCTCTGGATGGTTGTTTGCTCTGGATGGTGGTCTGCTCTGGATGGTGGTCTGCTTTGGATGGTGGTCTGCACTGGATTGTGGTCTGATCTGAATGGTGGTCTGATCTGGATGGTGGTCTGCTCTGGATGGTGGTCTTCACAGGATGGTGGTCTACTCTTGATGGTGGTCTATACTGGATGGTGGTCTATACTGGATGGTGGTCTGCACTTACTGGATTGTGGTCTGCACTGGATGGTGGTCTATACTAGATGGTGGTCTGCACTGGATTGTTGTCTGCACTGAATGGTGGTCTATACTGGATGGTGGTCTATACTGGATTGTGGTCTGCACTGTATGGTGGTCTGCACTGGATGGTGGTCTATACTGATGGTGGTTTTTACTGGATTGTGGTCTGCACTGGATGGTGGTCTATACTGGATGCTGGTCTATACTGGATGGTGGTCTGCACTGGATTGTGGTCTGCACTGGATGGTGGTCTATACTGGATGGTGGTCTATACTGGATGGTGGTCTGCACTGGATGGTGGTCTGCACAGGATGGCTGTCTATACTGAGTTCTTTCACTCATGATCCACTCAAAATTTATATCATATTAAACCTTTTCTTTTTTGTTGTTGTTGTTGATAATCAAAAACCATGATGAGAGATAGGACATTGGAGGGAAGGGGTGAATCTCTTGGAACATTTGTCTGTACATCACAGATGAGATATATGTGGGGAGGAGGTGGAGGAGGGGAATCTCTCGGAACACTTGTCTGTACAAAATAGACCGTCCTCCCTTACTCCATTCCCCCCATCCCTCTTCACGCCTCTTCAACACGGGAAAATCCCACTTTAAAATAATTGAAATATATTGCAGTGGGTGTGTGCCATCTTGGGGCAACTAACTCTGGTCTAGTTAGTACTTAACAACAAACTCAAATCATCTCTACTCATTTATTGCACTGTTGATTTCTTTCACTATTTCGTTGGTATTCTTCTTCGGTTATAATACACACATACACACACAGACACACATCACAATCACACACACATAAACACACTCACACACACCACACACACATCACACACACACACAAACGTTTAGGTCAATCGAGCTATAAAATGCATTAACAATTACTTCAGTAGAAGTAAATATAACTAAAATATAAAGGTAACTAAAATATAAATATTACTAAAATATAATTATAACTAAAATATAAATATAACTAAAATATAAATATTACTAAAAATATAAATATAAATAAAATATAAATATTACTACAATATAATTATAACTAAAATATAAATATAACTAAAATATAAATATTACTAAAATATAAATATAACTAAAATATAATATTACTAAAATATAAATATTACTAAAATATAAATATTACTAAAATATAATTATAACTAAAATATAAATATTACTAAAATATAAATATTACTAAAATATAAATATTACTAAAATACATAAAAATATTATAATAAAAAAAATACAACATTCATAAAATGTCTTACTTACGTACTGACCCATAATTATTAGGCATTTGTAGGCACCGTACAGATGTTGGCAGAATTCGGGAGTAGGCCTAGACAAAAGTAACTTCCGGGGTCCCTAAAAGCCCCTGTTTTGATAAGAATTAGAGCCGGACTTGGACTCAGGGGCAGTGGGAGCACAAGGCAGTTGCCTTATCGGCCAATCGATTAAAAAATATCTTGGCTATAATGCCCATAAAAGAATCAACCCCCGTGAATGTTGTTTTGGAGCTCTTTCATCTTCCCCACAATATTCATGCCTACAGCCGACATGCAGACGTCACAGAGTGAAATGGGGGAAACAGGGGGTCTCTAGGACACGAACCCGTCCCCCCTCCTCCACGGCTCCATTCAACGCCAGCCGGTGACCATTTCCAATGTCATGTCCTTTCCTTTTGTGTCAATGTCTTTGTTAATATTTCATGACAATGTAAATGTTTCTTATTTAAAAGAAGATAATATTCAAAACTAAACATTTTTCGACCGTACTTCTAATAGACGTAACAAAAAAATAAACGTATTTAATAAATATGTTGTTGGCTGTTGGTGGATTTGTTTATTTTTTTTTACAAACGGGCCGCTTACTCCCAGTGCAGTAACTACGATAGAAACCTTGTGATGACGAAAATCTGGCTCATACCAGGATAAATATATTTACACCAAGGAGGTTGAATTACTGGAGGCGGCATGACGTCACAAGGCTGAAACCAGTGGGCGTTGCCTATCGCGGCCATGTTCGACTCAAAACATTGGTAGCTGTGTAGTGTGTATGTTATATTAATGAACTATTTTAAACGTTATAAACACTGTGTTATATTTTTTTAAAAAGTGATAAATGCCCTCTTGTTTGGCGTACGGTTGTACACAACGACGACAAGAAAACGGGATATTGCTTCATCAGTTAGTCACTATAATAATAATGCTAATTAGTTAATGTGTTTGTGCTTAATACTGTTGCTGTAAGGCAGTGCTGTTGTGAAATGAAATAAACATCTAGATGATGACACAATGCCGTTGGCAAAAGAGAGCCTAACGTTTATGATTGTTACCGTCAATGGTTCATTTAAGTTGCCTGTTGGCTATGCTTTAATCGATGGATTAAGTGGCATTGAGAGAATGAAACAGAATGTACCAGAATGCCCACAATGTACCACAATGTCCCACAATGAAACGGAATGTACCGGAATGTCCCACAATGTACCACAATGAAACAATGTACCAGAATATCCTACAATGTACCACAATGTCCCACAATGTACCACAATGAAACAGAATTACCAGAATGTCCCACAATGTACCACAATGTCCCACAATGAAATGGAATGTACCAGAATGTCCCACAATGTACCACAATGTCCCACAATGTACTATACAATGTAACAGAATATCCCACGATTTCAACAACGTTTCACAATGTAACAGAATGTACCACAATGTATCAGAATGTCCCACAATGCACCACAATGTACCACATAATCCACAATGTACTACAATGTAACACAATATCCCCACGATTTCAGCAACGTTTCACAATGTACATAAATATTGATACGGTGCAATGCGAAGACATACATAGCTGGTTTACGTGAATCGCCAAATGGCAGGCTCATGTTTGATTCTTGTCGTAAAACAGGTTTTATTTATTTTGTCCGGAGTCGGTGTCGGTGTCGGCATTTGTCCTTGTCCGGAGTCTGTTCGGTGTCGGCGCAAAAACTTCCCCCCAAAAAATACTAGAACTTTAATTAAATAATCCAGAACAACGTCAGATAGTTCTTGGCCAATCTTTAATTTAAAGTTTTCTTAAGTTCTTTTTTTCTTTTTAAATAAATACTTGGTAAATCTGTTTATCAACAAATGTATTATTTTCCAAAGCGAGATTCTCCACATTACAACAAATTGTCAGAATTGTGACTGAAAGTAGATAGGAAGGCTACTGGCTATGTTCACTCTGTTATTCACTCAATCATTGTAAATCATGAAAAAATTTTAGTTTCCAGCTCTCTATCAATATCCATGTTGGAGAAAGATTACACACAAACCTATTCAAGTCTTTTAGAACTTCAAAGATTGATCACATTCTCCACAGCTTAATTTCTCTAAGCCAGAATGAAACATTACCAATCTACGTCACAATGGCACTACATTAAAGCCCAGTCCGTAGCTGGAGCTGTAGAGACGCCCCCCCCCCCCCCACCAACTATTATAATACAAACATTTTCACTACATATTTCAGGTTTAAAATAACAATTCCTTCCTCTATTAACTGTTAAGTATGTAATGTCTTCATACGTCTCTCTCTTTTCTAAAAAAATAGGTCTGGAACAACCATCTTTTATCATTGTCTGTAGCCCTTGCATTGATTTTATTTCAGCATTCTGCATTCTCTGAATGGCCACTTATAAACTTCCAAGCATCATTGCTCTAGCGTTGTTGGATATGTCTGTACTTTTCAGTGACTTGCTGACTTAGGCAATCGTTAATAATAATCTTGACCAATATTTGAGCATAAGCCTCTTCAATGTATTCACTGCAGCTACTCTTGATGTCCATATATAGTATTTTTCGTGACCTTTCAATGTTACATGAACAACTGATAACTTTTTTTTTCATCGTAATGGACATCGGGGATGTAAATTTATAAGTACTGAAGGACACAATAGGTTCTTAGATTTGATTGAAGAACCAAGAGCAGATCAATGGGGTGTTTATAATACTTAATGTGAGCTAACATAAATGTAAATGTTATCAATGTAAATGAAAAAAGGGGAGTGTAATGCGGGTCAAATCAAAGCGTTTAACGGGACGTAGATTGCCCTTGTCTGGTTTAGAAACTGAACATTGTTTTCAAAATTACTATTTCGAAGACCCGTTTAGCGCGGCGCTCTGTGCATAATTATTTAAATAAACACATTTAACTCCACAGTTCGGGAATTTTATTTATTTACTTTAGTTATTTAGTAATTACACTACAAATTAGGCCCATACAATGCATGCTGCAACATAATTATACCTTCTTTAAGTGTTTTTTTTATATTCATCGGAAAATAAAAATGCATACGCTGATATCGCCTTCCATGGTTGCTTGTACGGTTGATAAAAATAAACAATCTGTAATTTGAATTTGTAACTTAAAACTAGGGATGTGACGAAGTTCGAATTCGAATCCGACGACATTCGAACTTCGACGTTTTTTGAGCAAATTCGAATCCGACGAATTAAAAAAAAATCCGTCGGATTCGAATTTGAAAAATTACCGTTTTCATGTTAAACACAGCCGTAGAAAACATAACTAAAATTTAAAAAACCTAGAGACTTTCGAAAACCCGAAATAAAGAAAACAGAAAAAACTTAACTCTTGGACCCGTACTCAGCTGTCCATAGATTAGACGTCGTGTTTGGTCATGAACGTATTTTAGATACACCCCTCACGCCAAACACTGTTTTCATCCGAGTTTTCTAAACCTCGGAATGAATATGCGGATTGGAATGGCGGAGTTGATGTGTGGATTGGAATGGCGAAAAGCTGGTTATGTGTGACCATTTGGAGTGAGTTGGAATGACATTTGGAATAATTTGGAATGAGTTGGATGAATGACTTTTGGAATGAGTTAAAATAACATCTGGAATGATTTGGAATGAGTTGGAATGACCTTGGAATGACGTTTGGAATTATTTTAAACGAGGTGGAATGACGTTTGAAATGATTTGGAATGATATTTGAAATGATTTGGAATGCCATTCTGAATGATTTGGAATGGTTTGGTATGAATTGGAATTACAATTGGAACGATTTGGAATGATTTGTAATGACGTTTGAAATGATTTGAAAGATTTGTAATTATTTATAGATTTAGGTATATAACAAACACACACATACACACACACATATATATATATATATATATATATATATATATATATATATTGTTGCGTGCTGGATTAAGTGCCACTTCTACTCTGTATTTAGTATCTTGTCTGCCTAGGATTCTTTCACTCTGTAGCCACTCGTTCTATTATAGATAGTCTAAATACAGAAGCTTTCAAACTCCGTACAGTAGTATTTATAACAGAGGCACTTTGATTCCGTGTATATGGTAATACAGTGTATTTGTTATAAACACAAGGTACATCACATGCAAAATGGCCTAACATCAATTTCACTACGTAAAATAACATCAATATCAACTGATAATCTACTGTGTCCACTCTCGGCTCTATCTAGAAATCTAATGTCCTTCCACTCTGGTCACTAGCTTATATCAGAGACAAAAGTCGATCCCCGCCCCCCCCTCAAACTAGGTCACGTGACTGGTCTCTTGACCATCGTCCTGATGCTAGCGCCAATTTGGGGAAGGGAGCGACAGTTGTTTAACCCCCATAAAAATTAGATAAGAAATACGACAGAAGTAGAATTAAAGAGAATTTTATTTTATGTAAAGCATCTTGTACTGATGATTCGTTAACAATGTGGCTACCTGTGCTTTTTAATAGTTTATGCTAAAAATCCTCGTTTTCATGGGGGGGGGGGGGGGCACGGGACTGACACCTTGGTATACTCCCTTATAGCCAAGTGTTGACCCAAATCCGAATCCGCATTCGAATCCGACGGATTTATATTTGCCAAATCCGAATCCGACGGATGCGGATTTTCATCAAGTCCGTCACATCCCTACTTAAAACTAAACGTATTTTTTCATAAAATTTCATTGACATTTCATTGCTATGCTGAATTACGATAATACACGTTAATGTACAAAAAATAACAAAAAACGACTTATTGTTTTTTAATATAAAATAATTAAGAAACCATTTAAAAAAATACTTTTTTTGACACTTTTTAAATTACATTCATGATGTTTTTGCAAGCAAATATTACACAAAAAATCATTTAAAAGTATTCACTTAGAAACATATCAGAATACATTTGTCCAGTAAAAAAATGAAATTCACAATAAGAAAACACAGTCCATCAAAGATGTCAGTTCAAACATTCAAAATTATTATGGTCCACGATGCAGATTTTTCAACAAGAATTCGTCAAGACACCAACATGAAATGTTCACCATAGCTAGTACTTGTCAAGGTTAATAAGTGTGCAAAATATGAAAAGTGTGAATTACTGTCAACATGGTCATCTGGGGGTCGCAATAAGTGCAAAAATTGACGACCATGATGCTTAAAGGGGCCCACCATGAGTACACTATTATTGATTAACAGGAATTACCGGGTCAAATATTGATGAAAACTGTCTGAAGTGCAATGTTTGGACATTTTTAAAGCATTATGTATGCAAGCTACACTTGAGATAAAAATATCATTCAACTTAGAAAAATACAATGAGTAAATACTGAAAATTTCAGCCTGATACCTGTTTTAGTTTTTGAAATATTCACGTTCAAATATCGCGAAAATGTAAATGTCACGCGAACTCGCGAGTACTTAAAACTTAAAAAAATCATATCTCAGAAAGTTTTTAACCAAATGACCTAAAACTTTCAGGAATCATGCAACATTGAATGTAACACAAGCCCTGACAATTTCAGGAAGATCTGAGGGGGGGAGGTTGGGTGAACAATTGTCAAAATACTGGTTGAGTTGACATGGAATGACCCACCAGTTATAAACAAAGAGATTCAAAGTTTTTTTTAAAACAACCACTCAAAATCAGTTTTGTTAATAAAATGTTTGTATCTTGATAATAGTTAATACAATGTTCTAATTGTGATCATAGTAAATACAATGTTCTAATCTTGATAAAGTAAACACAATGTACTAATCTTAATAATAGTAAATACAAAGTTCTAATTGTGTTCATCGTAAATAGAATGTACTAATTGTTATCATAGTAAATGCAATGTACTATTTGTGATCATAGTAAATACAATGTACTAATCTTGATAATAATAAATACTATGTTCTAATCTGCATAAAAGTACATTTTAATTTTCTCACTTTTTAATTGTTTGCGTACTGAGTGTAATGTGTATCATGATCTTCTAAAAACGAATACTTGCACACACATTCAGTTATAACACATTCAAGAAGCCATTTCTGCAGTAAACTGAACAGTAAAAGTTATTGCACATTAGGGTGACAAACAAATGCATGGTACATTTTTTTTTTAATGCTCTGAACCTTTTTTTTGGTTCCATTTAATGAAAAAATTATATTGGTAAATTTTGGAGATAATCCGTTGATGTTTAGGGGTTGCTCAACGCAGTTTAAGTTTGCAAGGTTACTGGAATCCACATTTTTCATACGTTTTTCATATTTCTCTCTTCTATTTTAATAATTGGGTTGAGAATGTTATCAATATTTTATCTTTTGTTAATTTATGACTCATCATACATAATACAAATCATTTTTTTTGGGGAAAATTAATAAGTTAAAAAATAAAATAATTTTTGTCGAAATTCAGAACACCCACTGTAGTATTGCACCATTGGACAAGCTTTAAAAGATTGGAACATTTCATATGACAAAATTATGGCACTCAGTTTTAATACTACTTCAAGCAAAACAGGTGCTTGTACCCTGCTGGAGAAATTAATTGGAAAATCTTTATTATACACAGCCTATCAACATGTTCATGACGGGATTTTATCCCATGTTTCAGCCCCGTAGCCAAGGGGGGGGCACTGGGAAGGCCGTGCCCCCCCCCCGCTAGGTGTGGAGTGCCCCCCCCCCCGCTTAAAAAAGAAGAAAGAGGAAAAAATAAAGAAAAAGTAACTAAAATGAGAAGGCGCCCCCTTGCTGGGTATTGGTGCCCCCCTGCTTACTTTGACCTGGCTACGGGCCTACCATGTTTACAAAACATGTTTTGGAGCATCTTCTGGTCCAGAGATTAAGTTGTTTCAACGATTTTGTGATCAGGGGAGTAAACTTAATTCTGAATCATGGCATTTAACTGATGCAGATCTCAAAGTTAATGGTTCGCTTGTACCATCAGCAGTAGAATTTGCTGTAAATATGCTGCAAGGAGCAAAACAACCTCGCGACGATTACAAAGAATTTTTGCAACTGTCGATAACTTTTTTAGGAGAAATTCCTCCAGGCCAAAACGGAATAATTTTCCGTACTCCTAGCGCTATGCACCAAGCATGATGTATGGCAAAAGCACCATAATCTATTAAAATTTACTTGTTCGACAACAATTTCAGTTAACAAAAAATGAAGAAAAAATCTAAGATTTTTTATTTTTTTTTAAATTTTGAATTACATGAAACATTCGTTTCCATCTTTTCATCTGCTCTTCACAATGACCTGACTTTGATTAAGAAATTGAATAATTTCAAAATATTTCACAAAGAAGTTGCTGAATCTGCCTTTAAAACCATTGCATGACATTAATGGTATTTAACTGAAGACCTGGTGAGTCTCTCTTTTTTCAGCAAAGATGTTGATAACCAAACTAAAGAAAAAATGTTGATTGCACTTGAAAAGCCAGCCAAAAAACAAAAACAGGTAAAAAGGCTTGAAGGAAAATTATTAATGGATAAAATTGTAAGCATGAACTTAGATGACTTTGTAACAGAGAGATTAAAATATGTATTTGAAGTGCTTGGAATAAATTGGGCATTCATGAATGAAAATCACCCAGACATGTGGAGTACAGCAACCAAATTCCAATTGTTAATTCTATAAAAGTTGTAAATGATACAGCCGAAAGAGGGGTGAAACTCATTTCAGATTATGCACAAGTTTTAACAAAAGATGAAACTCAAATTGCAATATATTTTGCAAACCGTGGAAGAATATCGACATCAAATTCCAGATATGCGAAAGTCTGCAATCGTGAACGCATTAATAAAAACACACGAACAATCAACAGGTGAAGTATTCTGAAATCAAACATTGTATAAAATCATATAAATAACACTGAATTTGAATAACATAATTAAAAGTTTGTATTAGAAAAAAATAAAAATGCATTCTTTTTATTTTTTGTTGACCCTCAAATATGATAATTTCAAGTTCATTGAGCAACCTCTAAATATAAAAAAATCTTAATAATATTTTGCAGAGTTTATTTTTTCATTAAAAGGAACGCAATAAAGGGTTGAGAGTCCAATTTCAAGAAATTTGATTTTTTTTTGTCAACCCATTGCACATTCTCCACATAAGACTGCTTCGAATCACATTAATGATTAGAGATGCAAATGTTATAATTTCAAATACCTAAACAACTAACACACACACACAAATCTATAATACATAACATCATCTTACCTGTGAGTTAACATAACGAGAAAACCAAAGTCTGCCAGGGGAATACTGAAAAACAATAAACATTTGTGTTAGACATGGTTTAGAAACACAATAAAAATCAACGTTAGACACGGTTTATGAACACCATCGATATTAATGTTAGACACGGTTAAGGAACACAATAAATACACGGTTTAGGAACATACTAAATATCATTTTTAGCCATGGTTTAGGAACATAATAAATATCATTCTTAGCCATGGTTTAGGAACATAATAAATATCAATGTTGGACAATGTCTAAGAACACCATAAATATCAATGTTAGACAGGGTTTAGGAAAACAATAAATATCAATGTTAGACACGGTTTAGGAAAGCAATAAATATCAATGTTAGACATGGTTTAGGAAAACAATAAATATCAATGTTAGACATGGTTTAAGAACACAATAAATACATGGTTTAGGAACATGATAAATATCATTGTTAGCCACGGTTTAGGAAAACAATAAATATTAAGGTTAGACACGGTTTATGAAAACAATAAATATCAATGTTAGACATGGTTTAGGAAAAAAATAAATATCAATGTTAGACATGGTTTAGGAAAACAATAAATATCAATGTCAGACATGGTTTAAGAACACAATAAATACATGGTTTAGGAACATGATAAATATCAATGTTAGACACTGATTAGGAACATAATAAATATCAACGTTAGACACGGTTTAGGAACACAATAAATAAATCGTTTAGGAACATAATAAATATCATTGTTAGCCATGGTTTAGGAACATAAAAAATATCAATGTTAGACACTGTCTAAGAACATTATAAATATCATTGTTAGCCATGGTTTAGGAACATAATAAATATCAATGTTAGACACTGATTAGGAACATAATAAATATCAACGTTAGACACGGTTTAGGAACACAATAAATAAATCGTTTAGGAACATAATAAATATCATTGTTAGCCATGGTTTAGGAACATAAAAAATATCAATGTTAGACACTGTCTAGGAACATTATAAATATCATTCTTAGCCATGGTTTAGGAACATAATAAATATCAATGTTAGACACTGTCTAGGAACACCGTTAGACACTGTCTACGAACACCATAAATATCAATGTTTGACACGGTTTAGGAAAACAATAAACATCAATGTTAGACATGGCTTAGGAAAACAATAAATATCAATGTTAGACACGGTTTAGGAACACAATAAATACATGGTTTAGGAACATAATAAATATATGGTTTAGGAACATAATAAATTTGAATGATAGACACTGTCTAGGAACACCATAAATATTACTGTTAGACACGGTTTAGGAACACAATAAAAATCAATGCTAGACCCGATTTAGGAACACAATAAATACATGGTTTAGGAACATAATAAATATCATTGTTAGCCATGGTTTTAGAACATAATGAATATCATTCTTAGCCATGGTTTAGGAACACCATAAATATCAATGTTAGACACTGTCTAGGAACATCATAAATATTAATGTTAGACACGGTTTAGGAACACAATAAATATCAATGTTAGACACGGTTTAGGAAAACAACAAATATCAATGTTAGACATGGTTTAGGAACACAATAAATACATGGTTTAGGAACATAATAAATATCATTGTTAGCCATGGTTTAGGAACATAATAAATATCAATGTTAGACACGGTTTAGGAACACCATAAATATCAATGATAGATACGGTTTCTGAAAACAATAAATATAAATGTTAGACATGGTTTAGATTATTTAGAAATATTTACAGACTAAAAATGTTTTTTACATAGAATATTTTGATAATATAAGTTGATACAGATTTTTATCAGGAAGCTATATTGACCGATATGTTGATTTGATGTATGGTATGACATTGAGGGACTAAACTGCTTAATTTAACATGTAGTTTTTCTTTATATGTAAACAACTTGTATTTTCTTGACCATTTCCTCATCCAAATATTAAGTGCTATGCCAATAGTCTTTAAGCTGAAAAAAATAATTTTTTTAAACACAAGGGGATGTAATCCAATCATAGAATCCATGCCTCTGGGTTGTCTACTTTGGCTGTGCTATTAATTTCCATATGAATTCTATTTCGTCATATCAATAACATTTCTCGTAAACTCTAATTTAAATACCAACTATTGTTTTTCTTCTTATATTTTTTCAAGTATCGATTTTATTATAAAATCTAAGGTGCACTTGGATGCAAAACGCATTTTTAGTGCATTTTCGAAAAAAAAATGTCTAGAGCTTAGGTAAATGAATCTAATTCAAAGCTGCTCGGATCAATCTGGAGTTTTTTTTTCAAACGCGCAAAAAAAAAAGGAACGATGTAGTCACGTGGTTTTATGAAATAGGAGACGTAGTTGATAAACTCAGTTTAATTAAAGTAATATACATAAACTCAGTTGAATTAAAGTAATATACATATTTCTGAAATACAGTAAGTAATACTATCGTTTTTATCGCTTAAATATTTTAAAGTAAATTCTCTAAGGCCAAGACCGTTTAGTGCAGAAAAATTCTAAATATTTACCATTGTTCATGGTGGAAGTCTTTGGGTAGGGGGTGACATTCTGAATTTTCCACATCGGGTGACATCAACCATAGTGACACTGTTGCATGTATTCCACACAGATTAAGGATTTCAAAATTACGCATATCATCACGCAAATAAAAACTGGTAAAGAGTTTACTAAAACTGTCAAAACATAGTTTCGATTGACGGCATTTTATATTCCATTTTTTGTCCATGCTACAATCCATCTGTCCATAGACATAAATAGAAGGGTTATAGTTCGTATACTTATGTCTATTCTCTGACGAAACTTCCTAATGATGGCGGATAAAACAAGTATACAAAATTTTTTTGCATATATTTTTTTTGTGTAAAATGTAAAGAATGTTATTCTTTATAGAGAAACTTCACCCATGCCGAAAGAACGAGTTTACCAGAGTGGGGCTACAAAACTGAAAAAAGCGTGCTACACAAAGACAAGAGGCTACAAAATCAAGGAAAGTTTTGAAGGTTTTTTTAAAGAACAAACCTGATAATAGCATTGAAAACAAAGAAGACCATGAACATGGCGAAGAAAAGTATCACCATTCAGATAATTCATGCAAAGATACAGAAGTATAGCAGCAGCTGTCAAGTAATTAGCAAAAACCAACTCAATCTTAATTGGCCACAAAGTATAACTGATTCCACTCCAAATGCTTCTCACAAAGAACAAGTAGGCTATCCCTTAAAGTTCGTTACTTGGATGTCGAGGATATTGAAATAAAAGAGTCATTCCTTGGTTATTTTGAAATTGTGAAGCCAGATGCACAGGTCAAACCTATGATAACGCAGCCACAATGAGCGACCGTCAGTCTGGCCTGCAGTAACGTCTCTTAGACATAAATCCAAACGTAACATTTCTGAACTGTTATAATCACTCTCTCAACTTGGCAGCTATTCATTCTGCTGGGATAGATCTAGCAATCGTCACCTTTTTGGAACTGTTCATGAATTGCTCATATTTTTTTCCAATACCCCAGAGACAGACCAAACTGAAAGAAAATGGAGCCGGGAGACTATAAAAGGAGAGTAGTACAAGGTGGTCATCAAGAGAAGAAGCTACGTCATCAGTTTCCTTGCATCTTGACAAAGTTGTTGAAGAGATTAAGACCCTTTCATGCTTTCTGCAAAATGATGAGAAACGGACGAAACTGATCACCAATCCATCAAAAGAGCAAAAGAAGGCTATGGATTTCCTGTAAGCAAAACAACCAGAAGAATGAAAAGATTTGATGGGGAGTTGAGTTCTGATGTAGGACTGTAAATAGAACTGCAATTCAAACGTGTTGCGACAGAAGTGCTGGATAGACTTCATAAGGAGATAAAGGACAGATTCCAAAGGTTCCAAGTCACCTTTGGGTTTCTTCTTGAACCAAGACACCTGTTGAATTCTATGGATGATCACACACTGATGAAAAACTGTATTACTTTTTCCTGTTTGTATAATGACATACATGCAAATCACTTGTTCAATGCACGAGCACTTTTCATTAACAAACCAGTACCACAATCACAAATTGTCTTATTGAGGAAGCTGACTACATATGGTAATGATGTGTGCTCGAACCCGAATAATGCTAACTCAGACCACTTCCATTGCACCATGTAACAGATCATTCTCAAAACCCAAGTTAATCAAAAACTATCTCATGGAGCACAATGACGCATGAAAGTCTTAGCAGCATGGCTTTAAAGTCAAAAATACTAGCCAACATTGATCTGAATTATATTATAGATGCCTTTGTCAAATTGCAGGGGGCCCCAAAAAAGGCAAAGCACGCCTCTGATTTTATGTCCTTTCTGTAAATAGCTTTATAATAAAATAATCTATTTTTACCGATACTGCAGAATATATATATATATATATATATATATATATATATATATATATATATATATATATACTAGCTGCAAGTACCTCCTGTTTTCTTCCTACTCCCTCTCTCTGCCTCCCTCTCTCTCTTCCTCCCTCCCCCTCTCTCTACCTACCCCCTCACTCCCTTTCTCTTTCTCTCCCTCCCTTTCTATCTCCCTCCCTCTCTCCCTCCCCTCCCCCTCCCTCATTTTCTTCCCCTTCCTACCTCCCTCCTTCTCTCTTTCCCTCACTGCCCCCTCTCTCTTTATCTCTCCCTCCCTCCCTCTCCCTTCTCCCTCCCTCCCTCCCGCTCCCTCTCTCCTTCCCTCTCTATCCCTTCCTGCCCCCTCCCTCACTTTTCTCTCTCCCTCCCTGCCACTCTCTCCCTCACTCTCCCCCTCACTCTCTCCCCCTCCCTTCCTCCATCCCCATTCCCTCCTTCCCTCTCTCTCCCTGCCCCATCTCTCTTTATCTCTCCCTACCTCTCCCCCTCTCTCTCTCCCTTCCTCCCTTTCTCTTTCCCTCTCTCCCTGCCCTCTCTCTTTTTATCTCTCCCTCCCTCTCTCCAACCCTCTCTCTCCCTCTCTCCCTCCGCCTCTCTCCCCTCCTTCTCCCTCTCTCCCCCTTCCGCCCTTCCTCCTTCCATCTCTCTCCCTACCTGCCCCCTCTCTCTCTTTATCTCTCCCTCATTCTCTCCCTCCCTACTCCATCTCTCCCTCCATCCTTCTCTCACCTCCCTACCTTTCTCTATCTGTCCCTCCCTCCCTCTATCTCCCACCCTCTCTCCCTCCATCCTTCTCTCCCCCTCTCTCTCTGTCCCTCCCTCTCTCCCCCTTCCTCCCTCCCCCCTTCCTTCTCTCCCTCCCTGCCCCCTCTCTCTATATATCTATCTCTTTCCCTCCCTTTCTCTTTCTGTACAATTTCTGGATCTTGAGTTTACTTACCGCTTTTGTTTAGTAAAGTTTTCTCTAAAATGTTGTGTTCCGTGTACCAAAAGTAAAAAAAAACTACTTTATTATGCACAAAGGCAAGCTGGTGTTGCATGATACAGCACCAAATAAAAAAAAATTTATCATCGGGAAATGACGTCACAGATGATTTTTATTTATAGCGATGGCTTTCCCCCATACCGTGATTACTTTAGTATATAGTAAAATACTAAAATAATTAATTACAATTAAACTACCCATTCATATGGAACGAAACCTGTTTCATGACCTTCCCCATGTAATTATGTGTACGTGTACCAAATTTCACTTTTTTGGTTGTCTGTATCTTGACTTTTAAGGGAACAGACAGACAGACATCAAATGCGTCTTATAAGTATAGAGATATATAATAAACATTTCTATTCAATGAAAGGACTGATGAGAGTAAATATCATTAATTGCGGCAATGAAAACATTGTTTCAAAACGAGGCTTGCGCAATTTGTATAATATCTAATCTGTGGTACAAGACAAAGTATTCGCCATTCGCGGCGACAACAAAAATCACGATGCATTTACTCGGTGTCACATTCTGTGATTTAATGAATGAAATCAAGTCCAAGCCCTACCTGCTTTCATCATCCGAGGGTGAGATAAGATAATAAATAGGATAGACAAAGGCTTTGTCTTCCCAGGTGTTCTCCACTGTAGTCAGTCTGTCTAGCACCCACTCATCACTTTTTTGTCACCTGGGAAGAGAATGTCTATAGGGGAGGGGCGAGAGGGGAGTGTCCCTTTATCTCCCCTTTATCTTGAAGGTTGGAATTGTCCACGAGTGAGGGGGGCCGCAGATCACGCACGATGAGCGTGATATACAAGCTCGTCGGACATTGGTCAATAACTCGCCGCGGGAGAATTGATAGCGAGGCTGACCTTCCGGCCGATTTGGCGTGGGGGGATTCAGGCAGGATTGGTTTAGTCAGCGCTGATCAGTCGAGAGAGAAGGTCGAAGTCCTAGGTGCGGTTAACTAGCATGAGCCGGTTTCGACCGGCTCAGAGCTAAGTTCTTTTGAGAACTACCCACCTCAGGTAAAGCCTTTTAATACACTTGATATTAACATTGCTTTGTAGTAGCTTGTAAAGCTACGGCCCTTCTCAGGGCCCGCGGATGTTCATGTTTTTGATGTAAATAAAGGTGTTGTAATGTAATTTACATTTGAGTTTCTTTACTCAATTTATCGTTGTGTTGTGCGTCCTCTGTAACCACGTGGCTGAAACAAATATAAATGCTGGCCAAAACTCAGTAGGTGATCATACCCATAGACAACGACCGCAGGGACCCCGCAAGGGGACCTTGACACTCGGCATACTAACATCAAAGTAAAGAAAAGCTTTCCGTGAAACTGTAGGTTATATTGTATCTGTTACGGCCTCTGGTTTATGTTACGTCTTCTCGTTTTAATTAATACGTGGAGATGTCAAGTTAGCTGAATGTCTACCTCTTTCAATTTGGTTACTCACTCCTTAGACATAACTCATAACCAATCGAACATAAATGTACATGATAATGCCACACGTCAATAGATGAAAACACTTCTCAAGTCCACAATAATTCACTAAGTCCATATATAAGACATAACTATGCCTCCACTCTGACTAATCAAAGATTCTGTGACAGTTTCTAACTTCGACTATTACTCCTGTATCTTACGCTCTACTAACTAGAGATCTGCACGGGATTGGGATTCGCGGGACTCCCGCGGGATTGTAAATAAATTTATCGGGAGTCCCGTGGGTTTGGGTTTTGTTTTGCGGGAGTCCCGTGGGTTTGGGTTTTGTTTGAGTGAGACTCTCCCGGACTTGGATATGATTGCTATAGAAATTTCTTTAAAAAGAGCCTGTAAAAAAGTCGCTAAAATATTTTAATTTATTTTTTTAAGGTGGTTATACTAAAAATGAACAAGTGATTCTTTATTTATAGTCTTCACTTTGGCTCTGTGTTTTTAATTCGTTAATGCGCATGCGCAGTTTATTATATTTTGAAGTGATTTCCCATTCGTTAAATTTAAATGTAAATCTGAATGTTTTTTACTTCTCTAATTCTATTTTTAAATTTTCAAATAATGGATAATAAAGCAAATATTCAAAAGTTAGTTTACGCAATAAGCGAGCGTATTCAGTTTTATGTAAATAAAGGTGGTAATAGCAATATTTGGGAAAGTTTCAATTGTTTGCGCTTGGATGGTGAGGATGTGCCATTCGCGGTATTACAAGATGCGATACCATTATAACTTGGAAGGCACGCGATGGTACGAATGGTCTGTGGACGTATCTCGAATTTTGTATAAACAGATCACCAGTTCACAAAATTACATCAATGACTTGCTTCATTCCAAGTCAAGAGAAGATTGTTAAACATGTTCCAGTTCGGGTTAAAAGCAGGCTTGCGGAGCGGCCAAATTTTTTTCCGGCTCCCACAAATTTGACGGCTCCGGCTCCCTATTAAGATAGTATCACTTGAGACAAAAAATTGTGTAATTGTGCCACGCAAACATGCCGCTGATAAAACGTTATGCAAATTTTGTCGTGTTCACCCCCGTAGCAGGCCCGTAGCGTGCGGGGGGGGGTCCCAGCGTTTTGTCTTGCCCCCTCTGCTTATTTGTTCTACTTAGTAAAATGTATTACCTGCCCCCCCCCCCGCTATTGCCTGGCCCCTGCGGTAGAATTTTCACGCTACGGGGATGCCCCCATAGTCAGGAACTTGAAAAATATGCGCATGTCGGTTTTACTAAAAACAAACCATTTCAGTGAATCCAGAATCATATCATTATTTTCGACCGAGGTTTCACTAGTCGCCATTTTCATAAGTAATAAAAAGTTATTTCAATGATCAAATCAGCAAATAGTAAAATGATAAATTATTTAAAATATTTTAAAGACTTCAGTATTTATATTTATTATTTATAAATTCGAAGTGACTATTCGGACCCGGGAACCAATAAACTCCGATTTTTATTCGGACCCCGTCCCAATAAAGTCTGATTGTTATTCGGACCCGTGGCAAATATGCATTTAGCTTAGCTATACATAAACTTTATTATTGATTTTTTTTTATAATTGTTTAAATTGTATGATTTAATCGTTACTCAGTGTCTAGGCTTCCACTAAGCGGACTATTATTATTTTTTCGGGTACCGTGTAATAAAGTTTAAATATAGCTAAGCTTAGTGCATATTTGCCACGGGTCCGAGTAACAATGGGATTTTATTGGGACCCGGGTCCGTATAGCCACAGCCTTATAAATTTATCTACTCTATTTCAGATATTCTGTTTATAATAAAATAGTTAAATACAGAAAGCGACCATTTGGTTTTTAGTCTATTACAAATTCGCGGCAGCCCCGTAGCGTGAAAATTCTATAGCAGGAGCCAGGCATTCTACAACAGGGGCTAGGCAATAGCAGGGGGGCAGGTAATACATTTTACTAAGTAGAGCAAATAAGCAGAGGGGGCCAGACAAAACGCAAGGTGGGCTAAGTCCCCCGGCCCCCACACACGCTACGGCCTGATTCGCGGTCAAATAGTAATACGAAATGACGCGTTCTATTTGTCGTCTTAGTAAAAAATTATTTTAAATGATTGATACAATTATTCTATGAAATAAAACTGTTTTAACTTTATATATAACAAAATAACATGCCATTAAAAAAATTTCGGAGGGTAAACAAGATTTAAAAGAACACAAAACGATTCCCCAAAAAGATTTCTTGTGGTGATGTGCGTGCACGCTATCATTTTAACGCTGTTACTGTTGTGGTGTTCGTAAAAATAACAACATTTTAAATTGTATGAGGCAAACAATCAAACAAATTTGGAATTTTAAAGCTAAAAAAAAAAATTCTGTTGTAAAAAAAAGCATTTGGGAGCCGTGGAGCCGCCAGATTTTTTCGGCTCCGGCTCCAGCAAAAAGTAGCGGCTCCCTAACTCAAATTTAAAGTACATTAAGTTCGAAATTATATTTTGCTACGAAAAAAATGATACTTATTTTTAAAAAAGAATTTTTAAACATTAATTTTTGTGTATATGATACCTGCTGGAGGACACTCCACTGTCGGAGTGATTCAATATGTGAATGTGTAGAGGCCAATGTACTGTTGGATTGATTCAATATGTAAGTATATAGGCCATTTTGTGAGATATTAAATTGATTCGAGCAGGCTGCACAATAGATAATGCTGTCACTAATTATATTTCTTTTATATTTCTGTCACATGATGTTGTTTAGAACTAGTGACAGTAAAAATAACCAGTTTTTATGAGATTAATGATAAGTAAAGAAAAGCCTTTCTAGTTGATGTTTATTTATTTACATATAGATAGGAGAAACATCACATTTATGAACATTTTATTTTAACAGATGGACCAGGGTTGGACAATTTTTTTTTCAAATTATTGGCTCTAACTTTGAAGGAAGCACATGGATGTACTTTTTTTTATAGGTTATATGAAACGTAATGTTGGGAGGGAGCGCGGTCGGATTTGTCTGTTGACAAGCGGGTCATACTTGGTTCGCGCACTGCTGTTTGCTCACACTTGACGCCACATGATAGATATATGCCACACGACACTGCCCACAAAAATGTTTTTCATTATACTCACTTGACACAATTCTCCAAATTTTGCCTTTTCTGTTTGTGAAATTTCTTCACTGAAAAAGAAACAAAAATATATATAATATGCAAGAAATTAAAATCTAAAAAAAAAAAAAAATTGCTAAGCATTATCTTTTTTAATCATAGATTTTTATCAACAGTTTTAGGGTGGACCTAAGCAGAGATATGTTGGTTCCTTGGCAAATATACTTTAAATTTGATAAGAATTTCTACTTGTGATATTGGATCTGGTTTGCCTGTTTGTATCTACTTATGTATTACATGTCTATTTTTAAAATAATAGAGGCTAATAAGATTATAAAAATAGCGAATATTTTCAATTCTTAATGTCAAAACACTTGTGACTCAACACCCACGAACAAATCTCAACAAAACACACAACAAATCAATTCACACAGGACAAAAAGACAAATATATTTAACTTAACACAACAAATCAATGATCTAAACCAGTAGTGGTAAACCTTTTTGAGTCCGCGTGCCCAAAATTCAACCAAAACGCAACTTATTCATAGCAAAGTGCCAACACTCCGGTTAAAATTAAAGGATGTGATATTTCAGTTGCCTTCCGATTGGTGAGGCTCCGCGTGCCGACTATGGTTCGCCACCACTGATCTAAACACACACAAACACACTTCAACTAGACAAATCAATGCACATAACACACGCACAATTATCAGGAGGACATTAAGTGAACAATGAATGTTTAAATAGCCAGGTATCTAAAAATATTCGTTAATATAATTCTAATTAAAATCTGAGTTCTTTGAAATCTAAAGAATTAATTGAAAAAAAAAGAATGTAATTGAATCATCATAAAGAAAACAAAAACTCATTTGAATAGTGTAACATCTGAATATGTAGTACGTGTGGATAGGCCGCACTCCCATCGGGCGCCATAGGAGTGAGAGAGTGGAGGAAGAAGATCATGGATCGGGAAAAGTAGAGAAGAGTAGTATGGCAGGCCAGGGCCCTAAATGGGCTGTAGAGCCAAAGGAAGAAGAAAAAGAATCTAATTATGTGTTAGGCTTTCATTTCGCGCCTCAATCACTCTATTTCTCTCTCTCTCTCTCTCTCATCATCATCATTCATTGGCGTATCAAAACAGGTTTGAATGATAATAAATATGTAAAGTTAAAAAAAAAAAAGCAACACACAAAGACACCCCCTACCCTGGCACTATCGATACATTGATATTCTAAACAGTGAGATAGCAATTTGTGCGTGGTCGTGGCGGGAGGGGTCAAGGTGAACCATTGCTTATATGGGGTGCAGCCCTAAAATGACAATGTACACGGAGAGTTCATTGGAAAGTCACATTTTCCCAGATTTCTCTGTAAATTAGTGGAATTGATCAACATTTTAAATTGATTAGTTCTCGGCTAAAACCGGCTTTTAAAGGCCAAAAAACCGGTTGTCGAGTGCTTTGAGAATCGTCAAAAAGCCGTTTTTTCGCGCCTGTTTTTAAAAACCGACAATCCCTAGACAGGACAGACGTATACAAAGCTATCATAGAGAGACAGACATATATGATCTATCTAACTACTGTCACGTTTAACGGTGTTACGGTGTAGGTTATTTTTAGCACAATAGTTTACGAGTTTCAGGAAAAGTCTGCTCGGGAAAGGGGGGGGGATATCATGTGACCAGACAGATGAATCACTTAAGCGAAATCACACCCCCATTTCCCAATAAATTGTTTGTGAGTCGCGGGTGGTACTGAGGGCTCACGGAGACAATTTACCTGGAGAAAAATGATCCTGACCGTGACACGTAGGATGAAGTTTGGGGACCGGGCTACATATGGCATGTGATACTGCATCTAATTAGAAAAGCCAAGCGGTAGAATTTACTCAGGGGGGGGGGGGATGCTTAGTTAAAAAGTTTCACAGGTCCCTTGCTCAGATGTAAAATCTCTTTCCCACGTCCCAGACCAGAGTTAGTGGGTTAAGAATTAATTAAGAATAATAAATAACTGATGCCAAGCCAATTGTGTACTGTATAAAAGCTGGACAATTCTATATGTAAAGAGAGAGAAGAGAGACTGAGAGCGAGAGCAGGAGCGGAAGAGTGTGACGTAAACTGAAGTACTGTATGTGAGGAGAACTGGCGTCAACACACACACACACACACACACACATATATATATATATATATATATATATATATATATATATATATAAAACAAAGAAACCGGTATTTGTTGACTTATTAGCGGAGGCTGAACGTGAGCTGTGAAAATAGAAATATTGTCACCAGACCATCTACATCTACTCTCTCATACTTCTAGACAGCGATCTGTTCGTGGTAAGGATTTGGCATTAGGACTATCCACCACATAATAAACGGATAACTTAAAATACACCAAATCATTTTTAACAGTCAGCCTTTACGTCATATCTGTCAATAAGCAATGTTTTATTTCTACACCCCGTATTGTCTGAAAAAATCGCTTGGAAACAACGGGAATAAGAAACCGTTGACCACTATGACGTATCTCCATGACCCAGACAAAAATAGGTCAGTTTTTGGTGGCCTTAGTTGTCTAACACAGAGTAACTCAATCGCCCGAACGTCATGTGTTGTCTCATTCTTTATTTTTACGACATCGAGTCATAGAAAATTTGACAAAGTGGCGTCATATAAAATATGACCCGGTCAAGAAATGTTAGTTGCTTACTGCTGGTATTTTTTTTTATAAATATAGTCTGTATAGAAATAGAACAAAGTAATTATGCGTTGCTCCTATTCCTATTTAGAAAAGTGAAAATATTCCAAAAAAATGTTTTATGAATTAAATATAACTTTATACATCAACATTTAAAAAAAATAATAACTATGTAACAGAGTTTTTATCCATGTCCATCAAGTGTTATTTCTTAATAGCGCATTGGTTGGAATTACAGAGACTACCAATTATTATATTCCAACTCTACTTTTATGACCAGGTCATCGAAACTATAAAACTGTCTCATAAATAAAAATAATGACTGTTACGTTTAGAATTTAACCCCACCTCGCCCGCCCCCTTTTCTAAACCGACAGGTGACCCCCCCTCCCCAACGAGTGATTCATCTTAGCTGAACATGGTATATAACTCAAGGTCATGGTCAAGCCTAGCTCCCAACTTACTTTGTTGTCCGTAATGGCTCATACATTGAGAGCGTGATCCCCCCCCCCCGACCTTTGTAAAGTTAAGTGAGAATAAGTTAATAGACAGTCCGTAGAGAATATGCAGTAGGGCAGTAGAGTAGTTATTAGATGAGAGAATAGTACTGACAGGTTTAGAGTAGACATAGATAGATATAAGCAGTTAGAAGTGAAGAATATTAAGTTTTATTAAAGTTATAGTAAAGTATTGTGTATATAGTATACTGCACTGAGTTCTGTTATATATATATATATATATATTAGTACATATAAAAGCTGACGTCACATATTTGGGTGATTATATTTAAATCACCTGGCTAGCCTGCCCTCCATAAATATCAGCATATTTTATAACGTCACAATGACCAATATATTTCGCTTCATATTGAGTAAAAAAAATGTAGAAAATTATTGTCATTATACAATACTCTAAAAGTCATGATATTACACTTAAAAGTGTATTTGCATTCTAGATTTACGATTAATCGATTTTATTCTAAGTAATTTTCTCGATCTAGTCCCCAAATTTAATCTCCCATCATGTTTTCATTGTATTGACCTTGGTAGCGACGTTCAAACTGCGAGTGTAGGACGAAACCATGGGCGTATTCAAGGGTGGGGGGCAAGGGGGCATTTGCCCCTCCCCTACATTTTGGGAAAATGTCCTAAAATTTACTGAACGTTTATTACATAGAAGACAATGTTCATATATCACGAATAAAAAAAAAACAAGTATATCTGCAAGCAGGCTTGCGGAGCCGCCAAATTTTTTCCGGCTCTGGCTCCCACAAATTTGACGGCTCTGGCTCCGGCACGGCTCCGGCTCCCTATTAAGATCACATGAGACAAAAATGTTTGTAATTGCGCCACGCAAACATGCCGCTGATAAAAAGTTATGCAAATTTTGCCGCGCTCACCCCCATAGTCAGGAACTTGAAAAATATACGCTTGACGGTTTTGCTAAAACAAACCATTTCAGTGAATCCAGAATCATATCATTATAATCGACCGAGGTTTCACTAGTCGCCAATTTTTATGAGTAATAAAAAGTTATTTCAATGATCAAATTAGAAAATAGTAAAATGATACATTATTTAAAATATTTTAAAGACTACAGTATTTATATTTATTATTTATAAATTCGAAGTGACTATTCGGACCCGGGTACCAATAAACTCCGATTTTTATCCGGACCCCGTCCCAATAAAGTCTGATTGTTATTCGGACCCGTGGCAAATATCCACATAGCTTAGCTATACATAAACTTTATTATTATTTTTTTTTTGTTAATTTTTTTGTATAATTGTTTGAATTGTATGATTTAATCGTTACTCAGTGTCTAGGGTTCCACCAAACGGACTCTGTATTATTAATTTTTCGGGTTCCGTCTAATAAAGTTTAAATATAGCTAAGCTTAGTGTATATTTGCCACGGGTCCGAATAACAATCGGATTTTATTGGGACCCGGGTCCGAATAGCCACAGCCTTATAAATTTATCTACTCTATTTCAGATATTCTGTTTATAATAAAATTGTTAAATACAGAAAGCGACCATTTTGTTTTTAGTCTATTACAAATTTGCGGTCAAATAATAATACGAAATGACGCATTCTATTTGTCGTCATAGTAATTTTTTTTAAGTGATTGATACAATTATTCTATAAAATAAAACTGTTTTAACTTTATATATAACAAAATAACATGACTTTAAACAAATTTCGGAGGGTAAACAAGATTTAAAACGAACAAAAAATGATTCCCCATTAAAGATTTCTTGTGGTGATGTGCGTGTACGCTATCATTTAAATGCTGTTAATTATGTGGCGTTCGTAAAAATGACAACATTTCAAATTGTAGGAGGCAAACAATCAAACAACTTTGCAATTTCTGCTGTAAAAAAAAAACATTTGGGAGCCGTGGAGCCGCCAGATTTTTCGGCTCCGGCTCCAGCAAAATGTAGCGGCTCCCGGCTCCTCGGCTCCGGCTCCGCAAGCCTGTCTGCAAGTATAACTGATTACGTTATTGTCATTTTTAAAAGAATTTTCTTTAAATTTTTCCTTGTTACAACGTTTTTCTTAACTTCACTTCTTGTCTGTTTGATTAATTATTTGTTTGTCCGCGGAATTCGGGAATCCAATTTTAGACCACTTTCCGTTAAGCTATAGCTCTGATACTTTCAATAAAACTCAGAACCCGATGACAATACAATATTCTTACTATTTCATTATGATTTGATGAGTTTCTTAATAAATAAAATTAAATAAGTATGGCGAATAGGTCACAGCCTTGTCTAAATCAAGGGAAATTACTGGTGCTAAATATAGTACACAGTAACGGAATTCGGCACCAATTTTAGAACAGTTTCCGAAAAGCTATAGCTCTGATACTTTCAATATAGCTCAGAACCCGATGACAATGCAGTATTCTTACTGTTTCATTATGATTTGATGAGTTTCTTAAGTATTTTTCGAAAATAAAATTATTGTGGCTAAAGAAATAATACTCTTATGCGCCGCCTGAACACGTGTGTCGTCAGAGCTCTCCGATATAATCGAGCATAGTAGATATAGTTTAATCGGGTCTGTCTTACACCAAAATTTTTTAACTCTTCGTATTAATTGAAAAAAAATATTTTAACTAAAAAGTAAAAAATAAAAATTACATTATAAAAAAAATATTTTATAAAAAACAACGTATTTCTTGCGTACTAAAAAGCAGAAAATAATTTCTGAATAAATTGGTAAGATGGTAATAGTAAAAGACTTTATAAGAGCTTCTGATTTTTATAAAAACAAAAAAACGTTGGGCGCATGAACACAAACATCGAGACCTTTATAACATACTCTAATTTATTTAAATGAAAACCTGTTTAAAATAATTTCACTATATTAATATATTGATTAAATTGACTTTACAAGTATTACATTCTATATCATGAGTTTAGGTTATACAACACTAGAATTAATTTTACTTTAATTGTTAACATTTGATGATTCTAATACTGTAATACAAACATTCTTATGTGGCTTCATGCATCTTCGTTGAAATCTTTAAATTTTGTGCATGGTTTGATGACAAATGCCCCCTAAACTCTTCGAATTACTTTTGCGGAAACAACACGCAATATTTGCAACAGGAGCCTTTTAACATCTGCGAGTATACAACCAATGATGAATAGTCTGATAACCAAGCATATCTAAAACTCAGTTTCCATCACTGTCAGCTCTAAAAATCATACTTTTTATCAGGGTCCAACAATCACGGATCAGCTGCAATTTCAATTCATTTGAAAGGTCGTATGTCAAGACATACCTTCCAATATCCAATTTAGGAAATGAAGAAGTGACAGCGACAATCAAATCGGAAATAGTTGCTTCAGTTGTGTCTGGCCGTTGAACTTGTACTGTTGTCCTCAATGCATGTGATAATTTCAGATACTGCAAACGCCCTAAAATCTTCTAATAACGGCTTTTCGAAATCGTAAACAATTTTTCTGATATCCATCTTTTCATAAAAATTTTATTTTTGAATTTCTTTATAAATTTAGTATACATTTAAAAATTCACCCAGTGACAGACGATCATAAACTAACAAGAGTTGCCAGATTAAAAAAAAACCTGAATGCAAAACAAAAAAGAAATTAAAACATACTTGTGCTTGTAGTCAAAATGTTTGAATTTTCAAATGTTTTTATTCATGTCAATATAAATAATTAATGTTATACTTAAATTGGATTTAATTGAGAAATAAAAGTGAACATAAAATTAGAACCATAGATTACAAAAAAATACTTCGTTTATTTCTATTGATTTGGTAGATAGAAGCGCAGTACGCAGTTTTGAAGTTACACGGAAATATTTACCAGTGCTCGCTCGACTTAAGAAAAAATCAGTGATGGGGATGAAAAAAAAATTCCGCAGAGCCGGGGGATAAATGTCATCCCCGGCGGGGATGAAAAAAACTAAACCAGAGCCGGGGATGACAGTCCTCAGTGCCTGGGATATCCCCGGCATTTCCGGCGGTAAATCGAGCACTGTGTATGGTAGAAGTTATTGCAACTTCCAGTTCAGAAGGTTGCTTTAATAAAAATAATACACAATACAATTTACATATTTACGTCCGTAACAAATATTACTACTGCTTGCTTCTATGCAGGGCCGGCTTTAGGCCACTGCAACCTATGCGGCTGCAGTGGGCCACGCACTTTCATAGGCTCCTGCGCTAATTCTATTACGTCGTTGTTTCAAGTGATTACAACAAGTTGATAAAATCGAAAAAAAAATTGTAGCTGCTCGGGTGCTTTATCTCTAAACTCGTCATTTTGTGGGACAATTTCTAGCGGAGCGCAATTTTGCTTTCAGAGGGACCATTGAAAGAGTTGAAGAGCCAAGTAATTGGAATTTCCTTGGTCTAGTAGAATTATCTTCGACGTTTTACCAATGCAGAAATCCATGATCACTACCTGCTAAAGAAGATTCAAAACGAACTTAGTAATGTAGAAGCTGATGCCATATTGAGTGCTATCCTTCGAGGCATCAAGAATGCAAAGTATTTTTCAGTGATATTGGACATAAGTCACAAAGAGCCGATGTCATCTGGTATGTATTTGATGGGGTTAATGTGAAAGAGCCTGTGGTTGTACAAGAACGTTTTATTAAGTTTCTTCCTATGGAAAGTACGACTGGACAGGACGATGTACTAGTGAATGAGCTGGAGAAGCTTGAATAAAATGTTGAAAACATTTGTGGGCAAGGTTATGATAATGGTGCGAACATGAAAGACGCCCATTCTGGAGCTCAAAAACGGCTTTTAAATATTAACTACAGATCACATATTACTCCATGTGCTTGTCACAATAACAATCTGGTGGTAGCAGACATGGTCAAAACTAGGGCTGTACCGGAATCCGATTCCGGTTCCTGTTAAGCCGGATTCCGGAAGTTTTAACAAATCCGGTTCCGATTCCGGTTCCGGTTAAAATGTGCCGGATTTAAGCCGGATTTCTTTGTCGTTTGAAATTTGTAAGAATTTTTTTTAGCGCAACATAATTTTGAAATATTTAGCGCTATACAATTAAATTAAAACAATAACTTCCTTTGATTTTAAAACTACAATAACGTCGATCGCTTTTAGTACTATATGTAAGTACAAATATATTAAAAAGGAAGATTTGAATCGTATTTAGTCTAGTACAGGGGTCGGCAACCTGCGGCTCGCGAGCCGCATGCGGCTCTTTCGATGTCAAGTTGTGGCTCTTTCGATGTCAAATTGCGGCCTGATCAAATACCGTAATATTGAAATAACAAATTTAGTGGCTCTTTAAAAATTGAGAAAATTGTAAATTATAACTATAGGCTCTTCCATCTCAAAAGGTTGCTGACCCTGGTCTAGTAATACGACACCTTATCTTCCGCTACTTTTGATTCCTTTTTTTTTTATAAACTATATTTAGCTATCAAAGTTTAACTTCTTTAAAGAGCAGACAACGATCTATTTTTGGGTGTTTACAATATTTAAAAAGTTCAATAATTTTTTTTTCTGCACATTTTCTAATTTAGTGGATTTTGTCACGATTTGGATACAATTCCTCGCAAATTTAGATAAATAACTTGAAGATACATTTTTAATTGAACATTAAAGTGATATTGATTTAGATTTGAAATGCATTTTAATTTACGTTTTTATGGGAAATAGTCAGATAATGGTTCAAATGAAAGTATGAGTCATGGTATAGAAATTACTACTTCGTTCGGAAAAATTACTATTTAATTCGGTAAAATCCGGTTCCTGTTCCGATTCCGGCAGGATTCAAATATTAAATCCGATTCCGGTTCCGATCCTTCAGGATCTAAAAATTAGAATCCGGTACAGCCCTAGTCAAAACATGTCCTGATGCGTTAACATTTTTTGGAACTATACAACGCGTGTACACTATCTTTTCAGCATCTACAAAGCGATATACAGAAAGCATGTTTTCATCTGTCTGTAAAACCTCTGTGCGAAACAAGGTGGGAATGAAGAAAAGATAGTGTCAACAGTCAAGGCAATTCGTTATCAATAGCCTGAAATTTGTGACACACTCCATGAATTAGCTGAGACTAATGATGCGCTAATTAAAAATGAAGCAGAAACACTGTATGAAACATTGAAGCAGTACAAATTCTTAACTTGTGTTATGGTACAACGTGTTCTTCCAAGTCAATTTTGTGAGTAAAGAACTACAAGGTGAAACAGTAGATTTGAGCACTGAAATAGATTCACACAAGAACTTGATGACTTGGCTAAGTAAACTGAGAGTTGATGGCTTTGTTCAGATTCTTGTTACAGTTAAGGAATTGGCTAAAAACATGCAAGCTGTTGCTATCTTTCCCGCCAAATGTCAAAGGAAATGTCAGTATGATAAATCTGTGGAAAATTTCACACAAGAAAATGGATAAATTGCTTCGACAGAATTGTGGACAATGCAATTAAATCGTTGCATCCGAGATATGAACATCTTTAATCAAACCACAATCTATTTGGTTTTCTTGTCAGCTTCAAGGGCTTCAGCGTGCTGACATACGAAAGTTTACAGCGAGCCTCGAGCAAGCATTGACGTCATCAACAGACCACTCAGCAGATATGTGTGGGCAAGAATTAGCAGATGAAATGGAATCTTTAAGGTATATTTTACCAAATACCGTAAATACCCCAGTAGAAATTTTGGCTTAGTTTACTCTAATGAAAGATACACTGCTTTCCCCAACTACTTTGTTGCACTCAGAATATTTTTAACAATACCCGTAACTGTGGCATCTGGTGTAAGAAGCTGTTCGCGCCTCTTACTAATAAAGAATTACTTGAGGTCAACAATGCACGAAGATAGATTGAACAATTTGGCAATTCTTGCTATTGAGCGTGATCATAGTATGGGTGTTGACTGCTGGTATGCTTCCTTAGTATCTGAGTGTTGACTGCTGGTGTGCTTCCTTAGTGTCTGAGTGTTTACCACTGATATTTCTCCCTAGTCTGAGTGTTTATAGCTGATATTCTTCCCTAGTTTGAGTGTTAACTGCTGGTGTGCCTCTCTAGTCTGAGTGGTTACTGCTGGTGTGCCTCCCTAGTCTGAGTGGTTACTGCTGGTGTGCAATATGAACATATATTATATAAATATTGTTGACAAGGCTATGTTTTTGTAAAAAAACACAAGAAAATTTTTCTTAAAAACGCAGCAAAGCCGATTATTAATAGCTGATGCATCATCCAATGAAATTATTCTAAATTGTAGAAGATTTTGGAAAACATATTGACGAGCACTATACAGTAGCTTACGGCAGCACTATACGGCAGCACTATACGGCAGCACTATACGGCAGCACTATACGGCAGCAAAAAATATAACGTTCGCCTCACTGTACAAATATATCAACAGTTGATATTTGTCAATAGAGACCTTATAATGTCCATGTTTATATTGATATATAGTGATGTCCATAAAAACCACTAGGATAGCTCTACGGTGACTATACTGACCAAGTTACTAGTAGGATTGTTCTATGGTGACTTTATTGTGAGCTTGCATCGATCATAACGAGGACAAAATGAGGAAAAAATGAACAGTTTAGAAAATGATGATTGGCCTAACCAGTGTGACTTCTACAGAGTGTGATTTGTGAAAAAAATATACTAGAAACAAAAAAATGGAATAGACCAAAGTGGCCTTGAAGCTAGTTCAGTAAGTCATTTGCTTTTAACAGGCAATGCAGGTAATGGTAACGTAACAGAACGAATTAAAAACATGTAGAAACTAGACGAGTTAAAAACATGGAAACATACAACGTAAAGCCAATGAAATTTCAACAAGAATGATCCTTATGTTTATATTGTACATAAGCAAAAAATAAGAGAAAAAATGACGTTCAGTGTAACCAAATCAAGAGAATGGGAAGTAAAACGTCTATTAGCGCACCCCATCCCACCTCTGTCGCAGAGCCCATTTAGTCCACGCATTGTGGTGACCATACGTTTATTATCACTACGGACAGTGAAATTATGAGATAGTGAAATATTTGTCTTACCTTTCACGGAAGACTTTGTCTACAAATGACTTCATGAACTCCACGCACGTTAATGTCACGTCATCCGGCTGGGAGTCTATACTGTAATTGGAGCTCCAAGACTTATCTGAGCCTACAGATGCTGACCGCTGTAAGATGGTGCCTCCGAACTCCACATCTGAAGAATCAATACTGGTACCGCCGGGCACTCTGCAGTGGTCATCGTCCAGTGAAGAATCATGACTCTTGATTAGCAGGCTAGGGTCCGGCTCGGGGTCGAAACTGATGAGGTTCTCCGGGGGCGCATCTGACACAATGGCCACTTTGTCAACTTCCGGCTCAACGTAATCGTCGAACAACATTTCGTCCACCGTGCTTGACCGTCGCTTGGTATTGGTAAATTTTGGCGCCCTCTGTCTGACATGTGAATCTTCAGCACTGTCCGAACCCCCGCTGTCCGAGTCCGATTTTCGATCTCCATTCGTGGAAAACTGACCCCGGTCCTCGGATCTCTGAACGTTTTCGGTCAGTTTAATGACCTCGCTGGACATTTGTTTTACTTCCTCCATTAGCCGCTGCTTGTACGTCTGCCTCGCTTGGCGTGGGTCATCATCGTACGGGTCTGAAAATCGCTGACTTTCTGAACTGACTGGCCTTTGTGTCCTTGGTGCCGGTCTCGGTTGTGAAAGTGAATTTACGGCGTCGCTGTTGGTGTTGATAACTGATTTGAAGTTGACTTTATCAACTGTTGAGGGAACGGTGACCACATCGGCCTGTGCAGAATCTCTCGTGTTGTACAGTATCGGCTCATCGAAACTTATGTTCATTCCATTTACAGATATCCTGTCCTCGGGGTTTGCTACCTTGCGGTTAGACAAATGACTCTGAGAGGGTGCAGTGTCTTTACCACTTTCTGACCATTGGTCACTTCGGGTGTAGGTTGGCACCGACGCCATTCTTCTAATCACATTTTCCTTCTCCCTGGAGCTTCCCAATGACGGAAGACGCTTGGGAGGCGGGGGCCTTGGGGGCGGGGTGTTTGGGGCCGGTGGTGTAGTGGGCGAGGACCTCTCACTCTCAGTGGTGCTATTACTAATGTTGTCAGTCTTTGGAGCGAAGGTGTTCTCCAGTTTGCTGGATATGTCGTTGAAGAGTCCATTCTTCTTGGCCACCACTGAACTGAAAAACTTGGACGTGCCGTCTACTAGACTCTCGGACAATGACCGTCTCTCTTCCCTGGACCGGCGACCTGGGTAGTTGCCCTGATTCCCTTTCCCGTGATCCATTTTCAAGACAGATAGAAAAGAAATTAGTTCGAATCTCGAAACTTGAGATGAAATTTACTGAAGTAATGAGAGGGAGGGCTACAGTTGTGAAGTCATCAGTTCACTGGGTAATAGAGAGAAGTGAAGTTGACATACAAAATAAAACCAAAATTTAAATAACTTATAAATGCATGTGTGAATGTTTCTATCCGCATACATGCACATATATTGACTTCACTATATTGGCTGCTATTCTTTGTTTTCATATTCCTATGTTACTTTTGATTTCATTTTTTTTAAAAAGGCCTTACAGTATCATAATTGAAAATATGTAGTCATTTGTTGTTGTTGTTGTGCGTGTGTGTGTGTTTGTGTTTGTTTGAGTGTGTGTATGTGTTGATCTAACTATTAAAGATTAGCAAAATTTATCTATGTGTAATGTAAAAAATTATAAAAAATGGTGTAATAATGAAAAAAAACTTTTAAAAAAAGCACTGAAATGTTTTTAAAAAGTGTAACATACAAATATATAAATATACGTAAATATCGTTATTAAAAAATACAAGCGTGGGTGCAATTCTAGATATTTAGATTACTAATAGTGTACCTAGATATTGGTGCTCTTTTATGCCCCTAATTAGTTTTATCCCTCACCAATAATATTTTACCTCTCAATGCTTATAACTTATTCGGGATAATTTGCTTTAATACTAATTGTTTTTCTCTTATCTGAATCGAAACAATTCTTTTGTAATGAAGATAAAAGTTTGTTTAATTAAACATGACTTTATTGTAGGAATCGACTTTTATCTATTACATCATTTGTACAACCTCCAGGTTTAATCTAAAAAATATCAATGAAATTATCAATTTTACGGAAAAAGTATTTTTATAAAAAATTTTTAGGCATTTTAGTTCATTTTTCAACAACTATATTTTTAGTTGCGCATAATTTTCAATTCTAGCAGTCTTGTACATAAACATTGCTTTAAAATACCAGTTGTAAAATATGACGCTTTTAATGACAGTTTGATTATACACAGATTTGTATGATCTAAATAGTTTTGTTTTTTACCTTAAAGCGCATTTAAATATTTTTTTTTACTTAAAAATTCTTTTTGCACACTTTAAATTAATTTAATTAATTGTAAATGGCAAAAATATTCACCGCTTACTTGGAGAGGAGATGGAAGCCACCAAGTCTATAAGCCCACATAAAGAACGTTTGAAAGTACATCTGTTGATATATATATATATATATTACTAAAAGACTAAAAAGTATCATTAACTATTTTACGCACGGGGGATACATCTGTTTCGCTTTATTTTGACGTGATAATCACAAGGCGATTTTTTTACCATTATAAACATTACTGAAAAGTATTTAACTTCGTAATTCTACAAGATGTTACTTTATGGACACGAAATTAATATAATCGTGTATTATCATGTAGAATAAATAAAAAGATTTCTTATGTAACTGTGACGAGCTAAAGTAGATTTAGAGACAGAGACAATCCCCTTCGACCTCTTAACATAGTAGATATCTAAGAATTAGGATTAGTACGAATAATAGTGACAAGGTGACAGACAACTTAGGGCGAGGTGGGAAACAATAGAATAGTAGACAGCGAAGGTGTGAAGACTGGGAGGCGCCGTCGGACAGTCTAGCAGGTTAACAATGACGACCAGGTGACGCTCCTAGAAAGATTAGATAGTGAAGAGACTGTGACGTACTTAGGGTAATTAGGGCACGGACGTTAGGGGTATAAATAGGGGCTGGATTCGGACATTAGTTAGTGAGGGAGCAGTTCGTAGTTATGAGAGGAGTGGGAACGAGAGTTAGAGAAGAAGAGATAGTTACGACAGATCTAGTGACGAGAGTTTTTAGGGACCGGAATTTTAGTTAGTCAGAGTTGAGGCAGAGTGAACTATTGTGGACTTTAAAAGTGTATTCATGTATGGACTTGTTATATTATTTGTACATTGTGTAAATAAACCGTCGTATTCACCACACATCTTGTTCGATTGGTTATTGGCTGTCAAAGGAGTGAGCGACCAGAGTGAAACAGACAGACACTCCCCCCCCCCTTGAGCTAAATTGACATCTCTACGTTTGAATTAAAACGCACAACTCATAACATAACCCAAAGGGCCTGAGACGTTTATAGAGCATAATCCAAAAAGAGCCCGCAACAGTAACAATGAAATCTTGTTGCACTATTAATAAAACCACATAATCTATCTGTCTTAGCTCGATGAAGACAAGTTAGACAATAAAGAAAATTGTCTGTAAATCTAAATTAATCAATAAGCTGTTACCAATCAGAATATAATACCGATTTAAAAAAAACAATATGTATCAGTATGACATGGTCCATAAGTCATCACTCTATATCATATTTCTACCTGATGGGAAAATTAGTTCCGCGTGACTGAACTCATCAACTGAGTATAGACATCACATTAATTCACGTAATCAATATGATGGATTGATAAAATGCAGGACGGCATAATCCGTTCAATGACAGATTATATTAATTATTCTACTTCTACTTCAAATAGCAGGCCTATTTTTCTCTTATGGTTGCATTCGGTGATGGTGTGGTAGTACGTGACAAAACTGAAACATATATGTTGGTATGATATTGTTGTAACTTATATAGAATGACACAAGACACGTGGATTTTATAATACACTACTACTATTTATTTAATACAAATCCCATGAACATCTATCTAAACTAAAACTAAACTAACACAGCCAATATGAAATAACTACAAGCGAATCGGACGTGTTACGTCTAAGAAGGCAACGAACTCGCTGTGCTAAAAATCACTAATATCTAACAAACTAGAGACTGGTTTCTCTCAATGAATAGTCCTGTCAGCGCCAGTTGGGGAGGGGAACGACACTCGTTTCACAACATCTTACACGTTTCACAACATCTTACACGCATGTCGTTGCCTAGCTGTCAGGCACCACACCTGTCCAGGTGAAAACGGCGCAGAATCGTGGTTCAATAGAAAGAACGACAATGATTTCGGGAGAGTTACAACAATATAATTATATATATACATGGCCGTATTCAAGGGGGGGGGAGGGGGCACTAGCCCCCCCCCCCCTTTATTTTGGAAAAATGTCATAAAGTTGTTGCCATAAAACTGAACTAAATTTCCTGAAAGTTTATTCAATTGAAAAGAATGTACATATATCAAACATAAATAAGGATTATATCTGCAAGTATAACTTATTACATTATTGTCATTTTTAAAAGAATGGTTTCAGTGTCGTACAGTTACTATACTAATAAATAGAATATAAAATTATAAATTACACTGATACAGCAATAATATTGTAATTTTAAACTTTTTATTCTGGAACAAACATCGTAAACGTTTTGGTATTTGTCCAAATCGATTGATAACATTTTCTTTAAATGTTTCCTTGTTTTGAGATATTCTTTTTCTGTTGATACTCATCATACAAAGACCAGATAAACGATCATCACCAATTGTTGAGTGAGGGTAGCCACGTTTTTATTCGTCTTAGAGTGATAAATGTTCTCTCGATTGTGCATGTAGTTACTGGAAGAGCCAATGCTGTCAAAAAATCCATTTTAATCATGGGAAATTGGTTTCATCTAAAACCCCACATAGTCATTGTTTCGTTTTTTCCCTTTTACTAGTTTTACAGTTCCATATAAGGTTTCACTCTCCTCGATTAAATTGTCAAACGCGTAATATTCAGCAATAGCCCTGGCTTGATCCTTAAATGCGAGTCTATCTAGTTTTGTCATCAAAAAGGAATGCAAAACTAAAAGGGAAATGTTGGTTTATTTTCTACACAAACACGAGTTTCCAGTTGATATAATAGAATCAAAGTAGGGTGTAAAGAGTTATTCTAAAATAATCATCAGTCAACTTTTGGTTTTTCCCTTTTCTTTTGTCTTCCAGATTTTTGTGCAGGTTGAATGTCAACAACAATGTAATCTGCAACATCTTTTGTAACTAAAAATTTCCTTATATCTTTCATCACAATTCTGTCTATCAACGGCTTATGTAGTCAACAATTCTTCATTGTATTGTTGTACTGCCAGTAAATCTAAATGAACTGGCTGCAATTTTTGGGTCACAGCTTCAAGGTATGATGAATATTTGTGTATAATAACTAAATAAACAACAAATGTACCCAAACCATAACCTCTTACAGCATAAAGTAACTTATGTGCAACTGGCTTGCTTTTTCTAGATTGTTCTAAATATTCCAGTCGTTTAACAATTTCTGTCACATTTTTAGCAAAAATCCGCAAGCTTCTATATTTATGTGTCCAACTGTCCATCTAGTTTCACATAGCAAAGGAACATCTGGAATTAGTTTTCTTCGCTGATTACTTTCTCGGAAAATCACTATACTTGACTACATTGTTCCTATTGTGTTTCGAGCAGCATTCACATCATTTAAATCGTTCACGACAAGATTTAGTTTATGTGAACTGCAATGTACAAAAGCTGCTATGGTGTTGTTTTTTTTTTTTTAAATGATTGTTTAGACTCCTCCTTCTTTACCTGCCATTGTAGAACATCCGTCATATCCTTGACCAACAAGATTTGTCATATCTAATCCAAATTCTAAGGAATTTTTAATGATTGTGTTCTTTGACAAATCTAACACCAAGTGACATCTGCTCAATGTCTGAAATTATGTTGTCTCGTCGGCAAGTAAAGAAAATGTAACTGAATTATTTGCTTGACGAACAATGTCTTCACGCAAGAGTGACCCACACATTTCGACTATGGTGTTTTGTGTAGTTGCCGAGATATACTTAGCACTACAAGAACCAATTGACAAATGATTACCAGGAACTTCATCTCCAGATTCAACACGAAACTCTAACAGGTCATAAAAATTACCAGTATGTGATTCTTTTCCACGAAGTGCCAAATCATGCATGCCGCAAAATAGGATTGCAGAAATGATGGGACCCAGTTTGTTGCAGTTTTCTCGAATTTGTCTTCAAAATGATCAGTTCAACTGCTCATCTATAGAAAGTGCTTTGGCTTCTAAAATGCAACAAAATTGCTTGCATTTTCATGAGAGCCTTTGTGCCTTGTGCTTTGTATGTGGCTTCGTACATCTTCGTTGAAATCTTTAAATTTTGTACATGGTTTGATGCCTCTAAACTCCTCGAATTACTTTTTGCAGAAACAACACGCAATATTTGCAACAGGAGCCTTTTAACATCTGCGAGTATACAACCAACGATGAATAGTCTGATAACCAAGCATATCTGAAACTCAGTTTCCATCACTGTCAGCTCTAAGTCATACTTTTTATCAGGGTCCAACAATCACGGATCAGCTGCAATTGCAACTCATTTGAAAGGTCGTATGTCAAGACATACCTTCCAATATCCAATTTAGGAAATGAAGAAGTGACAGCGATAATCCATTAGAAACAGTTGCTTCAGTTGTGTCTGGCCGTTGAACTTGTACTGTTGTTCTCAATGCATATGATAAGTCAGATGCTGGAAACGCCCTAAAATCTTCTAATAACGCTTTTCGGAATCCCGCGATTGCTCTACTTTTCGTTTTATTGAGCCTGTAAAAAAAATCTGATATCCATCTTTAGAGCGTGTTCGAAAAAAAAATGCTCTATTGTCCCCGTTTTGTCTGTCTGTCTGTCTGTCCGTCATCACCCTAGATCTCAACAACCATATAGGCACGTTGGGTTATCATAAATACAAATATAATAAATTATTGATTGGTAGTTAACATATAAAATACACATTATTATAGTATTGAAAAATGTGACCCGATATAATGGCGATATCAATGAAACAAACAATTTAAAATATTTAGATAGAAAAAAAAGTCATTAGTTGAAAACCCTACATCAATGGCCAAATCTTATTCATTGCTAAAGTCTCTGTGAATATTCTTTTGTCTGATAATGCATCCTATGTGAGAACGTGTTAGGTTCTTCGACAGTTAACAAGACATGATCAAAAAGCATTCTTACATAATATGTTCCAGATTCTCTTACATTACATGTTCCAGATTATCTTACATTATATGTCCCAGTTTCTCTTATATTACTTGTTCCAGGTTCTTATTCATAGCAAAATATCTATGATACTATGAAAAACAAATATTTTATTGATCACAAAACCATCCGATAAATAAACTCAGATTGTCTATTAATGCTTTCATTTACATCTTTCAATTCTTTTTTCTTTTGCTCTATATTTGTAATGAATTCCTTATTTATTTCTTATTTATCTAATATAAACCTAATAGTTGAACGGATGGCAGAGTGGTGTAGATACTTGATGGTGGACCTAAGAGTCCTTGGTTCGATCCTCGATGAGAACCATGGAATTTTCCCATGTGAAATTTGGTTCAAAGTCGTCCCACAAGTCCACCCAGCTTTAAATGTGTACCTTATATTTGTTAGGGAAGTAAAGGCGTTATGCTAACCATACAATCCTTTCAAATGCGGTTACAGAAAGTGATAAATTCTACACGTCATCTGCCCCAATGGCCTATTAGGCTAAGGGAACTTTACTTTTTAAAAGCAAGCAAAGTGCTCTCCAAAGCCATTCAGATACCACTCAAATGGCATCCAATTATAATGACAACATTTATTTTCTCTGTAATTCAACTTCTCAAAAAAAAAAAAAAAACAAGCAATTAAGCCTGTTCCATTCTGGACACAGGACGTGTTAGCGCATTTTCGTGTTATGTATCAGTACGTTTGTTAGCTTTCAGTAAATATTTGTAAATTTCGGAAATGTTTATAAATTCAATTGTGTAATGCATATATCTGTAAAAAAAATTATAAAGACGTTTCTTTATATTTGAAAAAAAATTATGGTCTCTTAAATCTAACTACAAGTGGTTTGTGGTTACTGAAATAGGACTCATAATTTAAAACATTCGAAATTATAGTCATTTAATCGTCCGGAAACTCCGTCAATTGTTGCATAGTTCTAATACTTTTAATTAAACTCAGAACACAAGCTTACTATATCATTTGATGAGTTTCTTAATAAATCTTGGTGAAACTACGTGCTGCAGTATTTCGCACCAAATGAATGGGTTATTGAACGTACAAGGTGTATATATAATATATAAGCCCCTTAGGAGCCCTGAAGCCCGGCCCTCAGAGGTCCTATCGCGAAATGAACTTTTGATGTACACTTGGCAGGCCAAGACCTACAAAATGATATATACATCATGGGTCTAGGACTTATGGTTGTTGAGATATAGGCGCTCCTTTATTAATATAGCTTATATAGTAAAAAACGGTACTAAGCCCCCTTTTACGGCCCTCAGAGGTCAGATCGCGAAATGGAAAAAAGTGATTTCTTGGCAGGCCAAGACCTACAAAATGATATATACATCATGGGTCTAGGACTTATGGTTGTTGAGATCTAGGGTGATGACAGACAGACAGACAAATTGGGGACAATAGAGCATTTTTTTTTCGAAAATGCTCTAAATATTTTCATTACATTGCGAATTTTAGACATTTTTCTAATGAGATCCAAACTTAACTCACAGAATGAAACAATATTTTAAAGAAATTCAAGCAATTTTTTAGAACTTTATGTGATCTTCTTTAGTTATATTGTTTTTTTTTTATTAAATCTATATACTTAAATATTGTTTTTCTTTTACACAGAAATATGAAACTGTGCATGTAATACGTCATTGTGCATTGGGGTGACAAACGAATGCATTGTAAAAAAAATTTAATGCTCTCAACCATTTATTTGGTTCCATTTAATGAAAAAATAATATTAGGAAACTTTGGAGACAATCCGTTGATGTTTTGGGGTTGCTCATCGCAGTTTAAGTTTGCAAGGTTACTCGAATCGAACATTTTTCATATTTTTCATATGTTTTTCATTTTTATCTCTTCTAGTTTGAGAATGTTATTACTATTTTATTTTTTGTTAATTTATGAGTCATCATACATAATACACATCTTTTTTTTGGGGGGGGGGAATAATAAGTTAAAAAATATAATAAATTTGCCGAAATTCAGAACACCCATTATAATATTACATCATTGGACAAGCTTTTAAAGATTGGAACATTTCATATAACAAAATTATCTCAATCTGTTTTGATACTACTTCAAGCAAACAGGTATACATTCAGGTACTTGTACCCTGCTGTAGAAACTAATTGGAAAATCTTTATTATACACAGCCTGTCAACACTATGTTCATGAAGTGATTTTATCCCATGTTTTCAAAACATCTTTTGGAACATCTTCTGGTCTAGAGATTAACTTGTTTCAATGATTTCGTGATCAGTGGAGTAAACTTAATTCTGAATCATGGCAGTTAACTGATGCACATCTCAAAGTTTATGATTCGCTTGTAGCATCAGCATTTTGCAAACCGTGGAAGAACATCGTCGTCAAAGTCCAGATATGTGGAAGTCTACAATTATGAACGCATTAAAGAAAACAAACGGACAATCAACAAGTGAACATTCTGAAATCAAACATTGAATGAAGTTCAGAATAAGAATAACCCTTAATTTGAATAACATAATTAAAAGTTTGTATTAGAAAAAAATTAAAATGCATTCTTTTTATTTTTTGTTGACCCTCAAATATGATAATTTCAAGTTCTTTGAGCAACCTCTAAATATAAAAATATCTTAATAATATTTTGCAGAGTTTATTTTTTCATTAAAATTAACGCAATAAGGGTTGAGAGTCCAATTTCGAGCACTTTGATTTTTTTTGTCACCCTATTGTGCATGTCATACAATAGTGACATGTCCATATAAAATTGTGCATTCAGAATTTTTTTAAAGAACTTTTTTTTTATTTTTTAAATAAAAGATTTAAAAAAAGAAAACAAAATATCGTTTTTAAACACTAGAAAATATAAAATAAAACAAACACGTCAAGGTGTCTCTAACGCCAGGCGTAACAATGTATTGTCAGATATTTTGAATAATTAAAAGCTGTTACATGTAGCATAAATTCAACTGAATTTGATAAAGAAGTGATTGACAAATTTATAGAGATAGTAAATTGACAACAATGATAAACATTATTGTAGAACGCTTCCGAACGTTTAGATTGTTTAGGGTATATATCTTATATATCTATGGATTAGGGCATAGATATCATAAATATCTATGGTTTAGGGCTTAGATATCTTTGATATCTGTAGTTTAGGGCATAGTGTGTCAAAAAATTAATAAAAATAGTATGTTTTTCATCTACGGAAAAAAATGGAGAACTAAATAGTCCAAATAGATATTTAAGGTTAATGAAACATTGAAAAAAGATGAACAGACCAGGAGGTGGACAGATTATGAATAAAAACATCAACGACAGACTATGAAATTTATGGATAACTGGTACCTTTGAACTTTTTATTGATTTGATACGTCAGATGGAGTCAAAACGGGATAATAATAGGGATAATATTTTCCAATGGTCTAAGTCTCGGTATGTTTAGAACACTGGCCTTGAAATAGTTAACACCTGTCTTATATAAACTGAGCTCTTGCAAGGTACGAGGTAGTTATTATTCTTCTTTCCTTGAACTTTATACTAAACCTAATCAATTCTTCTTCTGCCTTTGGCTCTACAGCCCATTTATGACCCTGGCCTGCCATACTACTCTTCTCCACTTTTTCCGATCCATGGTCTTCTTCCCCCACTCTCTCAATCCTATGGCTTTAAGGTCTTTCTCTACTTCATCTAACCATCTGCTTTTTATTCTGCTCTTATGCCTACGAAAGCCAAACCTAATCAATATATCTTTTTAAAAAATGTTTTTTCAGCTTAATTTGGAATTAGTATGAGTCTTTTTATTCCATCGATACCTCTCCAACTCTGCATATCAGTATTAGTATTGGACATTGATTGATTTTATCATACGCCTACACCATTTAATGAGCCAGATCTCACATAAGTCAATCTTAGATTGAGCAAATCGATCAACAGACCCAATTGTGTAATCGATCGCTTCCTTTTTATGAATGGCTTTAGGAATAAAGCCCAAGCTGCTGCTCATCTACTGGGGTCACAGGTCATCACTGACCAAATGCTAGATTAAGACATCAGCCATTTCTCCATCAAAAAGAATAACATTACCGCAGAGAGCACGAACAATCAGTTTCTTAAATGAAGTTGAACTGTCGCAGAATAAAATTTGTCTATGTGAATTCCTTTACATTTCAATAAGAAATTAATTGGCAGATATACAATATATATATATATGTCTCTCTCTCCCCCACCCCCCGCCTCTCTCTCTCTATCTCCATTTACATATATATTTATGTATATAGGCATATATATATATATATATATATATATAACTATTATACTATACTCCTAACTATTCCATAATTGTTTACCCAGTCACAAGCAAATTAAAGACTTAAGATTAGGCCAATAATCTGTTGCTGTTGTTGTTTTTTTTATATATCATAGATTTCTTATTTAAATAAACTCCTTGTTTTAAAAACACACCTTATAGAATAATGTAATTAAGCTCCATTAATCCATACAAATTTATAAAGATCGCATCGGTTCCATTATAAAAACGCAACAGGTTTTAATTTGTATCACTTGCACATCATCTTTATTACCATCATTTGGAAATTTGCACACGTCATCCTTATTGCCATCATTTGGAAACGCACACACAGAGAATCCATCACGATTTTGTGAAGAAAATTTTTCCTTTGGATGAAAGTTGGGGAGAAAAAAAATCAATTAGCGTTGTTCTTAACATTTTCAAGTAGCAACAAGCTGAAACAAGAGCAGAGCACCATGTTAGATTAAAACTATAACATAAGCGGTTTAGAACACACACAGTTACGTACCTTCATCTATTGTGAGCAGTATTCCTTTTGCTGCTTTGTTTATCGAATGACATGTAGAAAAAAATAAAAACAAAATAAATAATGCAACAACAATACGCTGGTAGTGTTGAAGAAAACCTCCACCACACTGCAGCTGTGTGTGTGCCGCAGATCCAGATGATTGGCTCCTGTGCCACACGACTCGTCTGACAAACTATCGACGCCGGGCTAAAATTAGATCGTTGTTTTTTTTTTTACCACGGATCGATCAACACAAATGTCCGAGACTGTGATTTTGTAGACTGTCCCATCTCCCCACTGTGATTTCAAGCACCACACATACTCATTAATGCACCTCTTTAATACTATCTCTTTTTCATATTTCTTTAATGTCCAAATGTTTCATTGCAAATTAGGTGTCTCTTCGTTGTAGTTTCAACCAATAAAATACGTACACTATCCTACTTCTACCTTGACCTAATTTATTTCTATATTTCCAGTTTTAGCAAAAGCTCCGTATACGTTGTGTTCTATTCCTCATACATCATTGACGTGCACAAAATAATTACCTCGACTGCGACGTCATGTAATTTTCTTGTATGAAGTAAGGAACAGCTTACTGTCATCCCCCCCCCCGCCCCATTCGTTTTAAACTTCCTTCAGAACCTGTTTATCATCGATTACATGATGGCAACCATTGACACAAAAATGAGCTCTAACTACTGGAACTGAATAGTGGTTGGTGGCTAGGGCGGGGGCAGGGGGTATAAGAGGCTGAGAGGTGGATCTGACTTATTATCTAGAAAATATATTATGATATACTTTTAGTATATATAACGGTATAGCAATTATAAATGTGTTTTCCTTATATATATATATATATATTCTGTGATTTTTGTGAGGTCAAGAGTTATAACTGAAGAAAGGTGACCCCCCCCCTCTCATTTCCAATCTGAGATTACACACGAGATATGTATTGATTCAATCATCTCTATTTTATTTCTTCTTTTAGATCCTCCCGCTCACCCCATTTCCTGATCGTAACTTGTACTTGGGTTTGAGAGGGGGGGGGGAGGCTGGATGGAGATGAGACAGACAACCAGTTCTATGAGCAATAATAATTTATGGATCGGAAATGAACAAGAAATTCTTGAAACTGTCATTATATCATTCTTTGTTTCTGCTATTATGAAACCGTTCTCAAATTATGTAACACCAAAATTATAAAATAAATTGCCCATTAGGCCTATATAACAAAATTCATGACCTCCCACCCTTTAATTATATTACTCAGGTATTCCCCCATCTACCCCACATTTAATGCATGTTTTCGAATTTAATTTAAATGTCATTATTTATTAAAACATGTTAACAGAATTTGCTTAATAACTCCGAAACATACTACCACCCTTCCAATATCATAGCCACCAACTACCAACCTTATTCCCTGTTTAACAGACATCAACTACTTACCAACATCCCTGTATAACGTACAGTAACTATCATCCCTCCCTATATAACAGACACCAACTGCCACCCACCCTCTCTACATAACAGACACACACCATTTTTTAATTTAATTTTTATCTATTTATCAGATTGCTTTTCCCAAATTTATTTTACTACAAACAAATTTTTTTCTTATTCTAAAACACACTTTGTTTATTTATTGAAACCGTTCAGTTAAGAAACGAAGTAGCTCAATCATATAAATATCGATGGAGTGAACGGTTATCTTATTTTTGTAATAGTACTCATGAGACATTTCGTTTTTATTGAACATCGAGTGAAACTCGACTAAACACACGATGTGCATTTTGTTATCACCGTGAGCTTTTAGCACTTGTGCCTAGAGGATAATTTACTTTTGGCTAGACACGTTTCGATTAATAATAAACATCATCATAAGGGAGCCGGGAATTAGTTTGTTAATATCGTGTAAGTAGAATAACTGTAGGTTTTCTCATAAAGTACGTTCATAATACATGCATTTTGAAGCTTGGTTGTGAAGTCCCTGTAAGGATGAGATGAAATCTCTTAAATCCTATAAACCATCAATGGAACGGTTTTTATGGTGCCCTTCTTTCATCCCCACCACAGCCGATAGTGCAATGGCCATGGAGGCACCACGGGAGATATATCGGGAACTTGAGCCGGGGATCGAACCAGGTACCTTCAGGTCGACAGTCGAGCGCTCTACCGCAAGACCACCTGCCCCCTTATTTGAAGCTTGGTAACATAATCTGGTTTCAAAGAAGTCCCAAACAGGAAGTGAAAGAAGAAGTGATTTAATTCGAAGATGCGTCTCACCCCAATTTAAACCAGACTGCTAGTCATAAATTTATACAGGGTATCTCTGTAAATACTAGGACCGAAGTAACAGTGCTTACAATTGTTTAATAAAAGAGACATTTTTAGATTAAAGTAAACGTCTTAAGTAAATTTTTAGTAATTATAATGACATTTTAATATTTTTTCTTAAATAACAGTTGAAATGACATTTTTTTTGTTATGGCTGAGTGATATCAAATATTTGCTTTCTTTTTTATAATAACTATTCAAATATCTTGCTGGTGGGACATAACGCTGATATTTTAAATGTTACTTTTGATTACAAAGTACTGTCCCTTAGAAAAGATTTACAAAAAAAAAACTTGGACCAGTTATGCACGAGCCAGGCTTGCGGAGCCGCCATTTTTTCCGGCTCCGGCTCCCACAAATTGGACGGCTCCGGCTCGGCTCCCTGCTCCGGCTCCCTATTAAGGGAGTATCACACGAGACAAAATGTTTGCAATTGTGCCAAGTGCCGCAGAGAGGGGGGCAGGGGGCTAATGCCCAGGGGCCCGGAGAGTTTAGGGGCGTGTTTTAGGGGCACGGACTGAGCTGGCCAATCCACTTTTGAAAATATTAATATCAGGACGGGGGCCCGTGACAGCCCTGCCCAGGGGCCCGTAATTTCTGTCGGTAGGCCTGATTGTGCCACGTAAACATGCCGCTGTAAAAAAATTATGCAAATTTTGCCGCGTTCATCCCCATCGTCAGGAACTTGAAAAATATACGCATTGTCGGTTTTAGGCTACCAAAAACAAACCATTTCAGTGCATCCAGAAACATATCATTATTTTCGACCAAGGTTTCACTAGTCGCCATTTTCATAAGGAATAAAAGTTATTTCACTGATCCAATTAGCAAATAGTAAAATGATAAATTATTTAAAATATTTTAAAGACTTTAGTATTTATATTTTATTTTTATAAATTCGAAGAGACTATTCGGACCCGGGTCCCAATAAACTCCGATTGTTATTCGGACCCGGTCCCAATAAAGTTCGATTGTTATTCGGACCCGTGGCAAATATGCACTTAGGTCTTAGCTTAACTATATATAAACTTTATTATTGTCTTGATAATCTGTTATTTTACCGACCAAAATTATTTTGATAAATATTATTGATATTTACCTCTATAAACATTCCGAAATCATAAGTATTGATTGTTATTTATTAAAAGAATAAGAAATAATAAAAAAAAATGTGTTTAAATGCATTAAATAAATTTGTAAAAAGGTCCTCTATATTCTATATAAAATACTGTCAGCCATGTTAAGAGATGACCTGAATTGTTTAAAAAAAAAAGGCAGCTGCCAACTACAAGATTATTAAAAAAAACACTGAAAGAAAAGACGGTACCTTCGGAAAAACTAATGCACTTAAAAGGCATGTCCAAATGTATTTAAACCAAATTTATGTTAGGGGGATAGCTACTCTTGGGCCCCTAGGGCCTTTTATCTTGTGCCGCTACGTATAAGTGTAGAATGGGGCCCTGAAAATGACATACTTATTAATATAGCTTATATTGTAAAAAACGGTACCTTCAAAAACACTGATGCCCAGCACTTAAAAGGCATGACCAAAATTATTTAAACAAAATTTATGTTAGGGGGATAGCTAGACTTGGGGCCCATAGGGCCGTTTATCTTGTACCCTACGCATAACGCGTAGAACGGGGCCCTGAAAGTTACATACTTATTAATATAGCTTATATCGTAAAAATGGTATCCTTACAAACACTGATGCCCATCACTCAAAGGGCATGACCAAAATTATTTAAACCAAATTTTTGTTAGGGGAATAGATACTCTAGGGGTCCCTAGGGCCGTTTATTTTGTATCTCTAAGTATAAGATGTAGAATGGGGTCCTGAAATGACAGTTTTTAATAAGGCTATGGTAGAAAAAACGGAGGTTTCAGAACCGCTTTGCCCAGCCATTAATAGGCATGAGAAAAATTAATCAACTCAGTTTTATGTTAGTGTGATAGATGCCCTTGGGGCTTGAAGGGCCTCTTATTTCCTATCACTATGTTGTAAAGTTAGTATGGGGCCCTAAAATTAACATAATTTTTAATATAGGCTATATTGTAAATAACGGAGAAACACTGATGCCCAGCCCTTAATATGCATGGCAAAAATTAATTCACCCGATTTTAAGTTAGTGGGATAGATTTCATTGTTGTCCCAAAATTGTGTTATTTTCTTTCACTACGTTTAAGGTGTAAAATGGGGCCCTAAAATGACAAACATTTGAATATTTACTAATATACGCTATATTGCAAAAAAAAAAAACGGTTCATCGAGAAACACTTATGCCCCGACATTTTGAGACATGGCAAAATTTAGTCTAGCCAATTTAATGCTAGAGAAATTGATGCTATTTGGACCCCATGGGCTTTTTATCTTGTATAACTACGTCTAAGGCGTAGAATGTGGCCCTGAAAATGATATAAATATTAATATAGGAAATATATTAAATAACAGTACTTTGAAAAAATACTGATGCCCTGACCTTACAGGGCATGAAAAAATTTAAACAAACAGATTTTATGTTTGTACGATAGGTGCCCTTTGAGCTCCTTTGGCCTTTTATTTTCTATCATTATGTTTCATGTGTAGAATGGGGCCCTGAAAATGACAAAACGTTCGAATAATTATTGATATATATTTTTAAAAAAGTCGCCTTCAAAAATGCTGATCCCCAAAAATTAACCTAACTTATTTTATGTTAAAGGAGTTAAATGTCTATTAGGCTCCATATGCTCTATATTTTCTTTCACTACGTTTAAGGTGTGAAATAGGGCCCTGACAATGACATAACTATTCGATAATTATTAATATAAGTTTTACAGAAAAATGACGCTTTAAGAAAATATAATGCCCAGGCCCTAGGAGCCCAAGGGGTACCTATCATTCTAACATAAAATTGGTTTAAAATAATTTTGGTCATGCCTATTCAGGGCTGGGCATCAGCGTTTCTTAAGGTACCGTTTTTGATATATAGCCTGTATTAAAAATTATGTCATTTTCAGGGCCTCATTCTACATATAAGACGTTGTGATAAAAAAAAATTGCCCATTGGGCCTCAATGGAGTCTATCCTCCTAACATAAAATTTGGTTAGTTAATTTATGTCATGCCCGTTAAGGGCTAGGCATCAACGTTTCCCAAGGCACTGTTTATTCTTATATAGTCTATATTAAAAATGATTTCATATTCAGGGCCACATTCTACACCTTATACCTAGAGATAGAAAATAAAGGGTCCATTGAGCCCCAAGAGCACATATCCCTTTAACAAAAATTTGGTTAAAATATTTTTAGTAATTCCCACTAAGAGATGGACATCAGTGTTTCTCACTGTACCGTATTTTTCAATATAGTTTATATTAGTAAATATTCAAATGGTTAGTCATTTTTAGGCCCCCATTCTACACCTTATACGTAGCGATACAAGATAAACGGCCCCAGAAGACCCAAGAGTATCTATCACCGTAAAAATAATTTTGGTTTAAATAATTTTGGTTAAGCCTTCTGATGGCTGGGCCTCAGTGTTTTTTAGGGTACCGTTTTTTTTACTATATAAGCTATTGTAATAATTATTAAAATAATTAGTCTTTTTCAGGGCCTCGTTCTAACCTTATACGTAGCGATACAAGATAAACGGCCCTAGGGGCCCCAAGAGTAGCTATCACCCTAACATAAAATTGGTTTAAATAATTTTTGTCTTGCCCCATGAGGGCTAAGCATCAGTGTTTGTAAGGGTACCGTTTTTTTACAATATAAGCCATATTAATAAGTATGTCAATTTCAGGGCCCCGTTCTACACCTTATACGTAGCAGTACAAGATAAACAGCCCTAGGGGCCACAAGAGTAGCTATCCCCCCAACATAAATTTGGTTTAAATAATTTTGGTCATGCCTTCTGAGTGCTGGGAATCAGTGTTTCTAAGGGTACCGTTTTTTACTATATAAGCCATATTAATAATTATGTCATTTTCAGGGCCCCATTCGACACCTAAGATATAGTGATAAAAAATAAATGGCCCATTGGGGCATCAAGGGCGTCTATCTAACATAAAATGTGTTTAATCATTTTCTTCATGCCCAATGGGAGTCAGGCATTACTGCTTCTCATGGTACTGTTTTTCCTATATAATCCTTGTTAAGTATGCCCCATTAGTTTCTTCATTGTAAAATGCTAAATTGGCAGCAACATTACTTGAATTCGGTCGTGTTTTTTAAATTGTTAAACAGAAAATATACGGAACGAAAGAAAATAGTAAAGAAAAGTGTAATAAGCTGCAATTTTTTTGAGATAAAGTAATAAAAATGAACAAAATATTATCTAAAATGGATAATATTGATGTGAAATCATTAATACTATGATATGGGATGTTTATTAAGATAAAGTATCAATAATATTATCAAAATAATTTCTGCCCCTAAAACTGTAGATTACCCTAAACGGACTCTGTATTATTATTTTTTCGGGTTCCGACTAATAACATTTATATATAGCTAAGCTTAGTGCATATTTGCCACGGGTCCGAATAACAATCGGACTTTATTGGGACCCGGGTCCGAATAGCCACAGCCTTATAAATTTATCTACTCTGTCCTGTTTATAATAAAATAGTCAAATACAGAAAGCGACCAATTTGTTTTTAGTCTATTACAAATTCGCGGTCAAATAATATACGAAATGACGCGCTCTATTTATCGACGTAGCAAAAATTTATTTTTAAATGATTGATACAATTATTCTATAAAATAAAATTGTTTTAACTTTATATTTAACAAATTAATATGCCATTAAAAAATTTCGCAGATTTAAAACGATCACAAAACGATTCCCCATTTAAGATTTATTGTGGTAATTTGCGTGCACGCTATCATTTAAACGGTGTTACTGTTGTGGCGTTAGTAAAACGTGACAACTTATCAAATTGTTGGCGGCAAACAAATCAAACAAATAAAATAATTCTGCTGTAAAAAAAGGGAGCCGTGGAGCCGCCAGATTTTTTTCGCTCTGGCTCCAGCTCCAGCAAAAAGTAGCGGCTCCTCGGCTCCGCAAGCCTGTGCACAACCTTCTTGCTCTGTTCTAATCCAATATATATATATATATATATATATATATATATATATATATATATATATATATTAGGGTGCCACTCAATGCAATGGGAAAACATTTTTTTTTAAGTTTCATTGTCCCACCCCCTATTTTTTTTTTCCTTTGTTATGTTAAGTAATTTTACCAAGTTTCATGAAGATACAGTGATATTTAGAGGTAGCTCAATGGACTCGAAGTTTTATATTATATGCGAAAATGCCTGTATTTGACATACAAGGCAAATTGGAGGCAATTTCTGTTACTTGTTTATATTATTTCTGTTACTTATTTATATTTTCATATCAGTGCAATATATATTACTGCTAGTACCACAGTGACAATGAAAGAAGTTGTTCAGTTCTGGCATAAGGCATGCATTGCAGTTCGCAAAAAATGCCACATAATCGCCAAGATAAAGGATCTCCATTCAGCATGGATTGGAATAAGATAAAATGTATCCCGCAGAACAGATACTCAGAAGAAGGAGCACCAATTTACTGAAAGTTTGACTGATTTGTTTGATGTTGCACATGCTGAAGCTTTTACTTAGATGCAGGTACCTAAAGATATAAAATTTCTTGAAGCACAAAGAAAGAAAGGGAAGCATGTTTTCATGGGTCCAGTGGATACGGTGTTAACTCGGAAAGAACAAAGGTCTCATAATAGGCGCTTATAGCAAGAATATCGTAAGGAAAATTAGGCTAAGCCGATGCAACATGAGGCAAAGAAGATGGAGTTTAGTGCCAGCAATGACAGTGACACAGAGGCTAAGAGCACCGATGCTTGTGATCCCGATGATCCTGATGAACTCCCCGAACCACCTGAAGTGTCTACTAAACCAGTGAGGATCGTCCGATCCACCAATATTGTGAGTCCAGGTTCGGCAGCTGCATTAGACTGTGACATGAAAGCAGTTTACACAATGGAACATTGCTGATAACATCAAATTAATGTATTTCTACACTACGGCCAGTAACGCTGGCATAAATGCAGGTGCCTGCATTCTTCTGGAGAAGAAACTTGGCAGAGAATTGATCAGCTTAGCATGCAGGCGCCACATAATGGCACTCATTGTGGCAAAGGTGTTTGATCTAGTGGACCAAATATCAAGTTATTCCAGAGATTTCGTGTGTGTTCAGGTTCAATTAACACTTCGATGTATGCACGTAGAATGGATGTAGATTATATTGCAGTGGTTCTCAATCCAGTTCGGGATGAACTCATTCATTTCATTCAGCATCAGCTAACAGTGTTTCAGCCCAGAGATGATTATCGTGAGCTTCTGCAACTGTCACTTCTTTTTCTAGGTGCAGCTTGTGGTGCAGGTGAAAAGATTCTGGCTCCTGGAGCTTATCACTGGGCCCGGTGGACCACAAAACTGATTTACAGCCTTAAGATTTTCATTTGGTGTTCTCAGTTCCAACTTACTGCACGTGAATTGTCATCACTAGGTCTATTCAACACCTCCATACTTAAGGTCTACCTGAATTCGTGGTTTACATCACCATGTGCTACATCTGCTCCCCGTAGAGATTTGCAGCAACTTCAACAATTGGAGAACTGCATGGAAACAAATGACACCGTTGCCAAAGCAGCAATAAAATCATTCTCTAGACACTTGTGGTACTTGAGTGAAATTCTTGTAGGTTTTGCATTTTTTGACAATGATGTTTCATCAGAAATAAAGTTGGTCATGGTTGCAGCAATTAACAAGATAATAACAGATCATCCTCGCAGAATAGCCTTCTGTCCAACATTATAACAAAATAAACTTTCTGATTTTGTATCGCATCAACCATGAAACTTTTCACAGCTTTGAACATACCACAAGATTTTCTGACCACGAATCCAGACTCATGGGCCACTGATCACAACTATATTGTTGGTCAGAAGAAAGTTGCGAGTTTGAAAGTCGACAATGATGCAGCCGAGCGTGGAGTGGCCCTGAGTCAAGCATTAAATGGAGTACTAACCAATCAAGAGGGACAGAAACAATTTTTGTTACAAGTAGTAGAGAAACACCGTCGTGACTTTACTAATGCTAACAAGTCCACCCTAACTGTCCCAGCAGCAGCTAGAATATCTGTAACACTATGTTTTTGTATATAATGTTATGGATGTGATGGATACTGTTGTAGACACCAATTTAACGTTGGAATTGTCAACGTTATGGTACTATCGTTGTTCCACCAAATGTAACGTTATATATATATATTTGAGCGTTATATACTTGTTGATGTAATGCTTCTCCAAGGTAACACTGTGTGTTCCTCACTGCTGCTTCAGATAACTATACTGGTTTTATGTAGCTGCCGATATTATAACTGGTTTATAATCTTAAGTAGCGTTCAGTCTCTTTGCACTCTCAAACAACACACCAATCAATGAGGCAAAGTTCCACGATTCAATTATATTTATTCAACAATAAGAAAACATATGTAGTATGAACTTGTGTGCAGCAGTATTCACAAAAATGCTTCGTACACTCACTTAGTATCCTGTGTCCCCGAAAGGATTATACAGACATACTTTGACACTTAGTATCCTGGGTCCCCGAAAGGATTATCCAGAGATATTCCAAAAAAATTTTACCCTAAACAAAGATCAACCGCTGGAATTCTAGTTATCAAAACATATGACTGTGTCCTGGACCCATGAGTTTTCAATGTTAACTAACCAACTGAACCAGTGGTTCTAA
>JAGDYQ010000061.1:3115780-3150780 GCA_021962125.1 Bulinus truncatus
TCAAATGAAAAAAAATATTTAGGGATCGGCATTTCTGAGATTTGAATGAGTTGCATCAAACTTAGAGATCGTGCCTCACACTCCTTTCACAGACACAATAACAAATGACGTCAAACGGATACAATCATGTATTCAAATTAAAGGTAAAAAAAATACAACTTGTTTGATATGTGTTAGAATGGTAATAATGACCACCAGACACCATCGGAATGTCGTTAGCTCAAAGGAAGACACATCTCTTTAGTAACTGCTAATGTCATCGATTGCATTTCATATCGTTATATGCACGGCATTAAATGTATTGATAGAATATAGAATGATGATAGTGCAACACAGTGTGCACTTGTGACATCACACCTTTCATTAATTGCGATTTCAGATGACGTAAAATGGAAAAATCAGTGTATACGTTTAATGTCACGTGACTAAATACCATGTTTGAAGTGGATTGTAATTTGTATAGGTAGCGCCTATCACCAGACACCGTGGGGACTTCGTTAGCTCAAAGCCAGAAACATCACAAAAAAAGTCCGATGTCACATTGCGAAGTGATCAAGAATGGACTCATATTACGCAATGAATTGATGTAATTTCTTATCATATTTTGTGTCATTAAATGTTTTGATGTCATACCAAACTAGCTGATGTAATGATATTATGCACCATAAAGTGGACATGTAACATCCAACACTTCACCCGTACAATAACAAATGACGTCATACATATACCATCATGTACCGTATATAAATGAAATCACGTGACAAAATAACGCATAATGATATGCAAGTTAAGAGTAATGCTCATGACCAGATACCGTGGATATGTTGTTAGCTCAAGACACACCGAGTACCGATCTCATGTGACGAATCGATCTTGTAATGTTTGATGCCGTGATGTCATTTCATATGGGCATCTGTCATTATCGTCATACTAAACAGTAGAATGTAAGAATGTTGGCGCACACTATGTGCACATATTACGAGAGAGAGAGGGAGAGAGAGGGAGAGAGAGAGAGAGAGAGAGAGGGAGGGAGGGAGGGAGGGAGAGAGAGAGAGAGAGAGAGAGAGAGAGAGAGAGAGAGAGAGAGAGAGAGGCTGTATTAGTACATAGTACCTACAGTATGATATATCAAAGAAATACTAGTCTTCATTCAAGAGAGCCGATGGCACAATAAGTAAGTAATAAACACATGTTTCAGTCAGGAAAGTACTTTGCTGCACAACTATAGATTGCATCTTCGTTTTACTTTTCTATATAAAAAAAACAAAAAAAAAAGTATCCGAACACGTTAGCACAGCTTACACGGCAGTGGGGAAAATGTTTAACGGAAAGCGCCAAGTATACTTTTGTACACAACTTAGATGAAAGAACAGTGTAATTAAGTTGAACAAGTAGAAAACCTTATTTCAAATAGCTCGTCACAAACAGAAAAGTAAACAACCTTTTTTGAAACAAAAGAGAGTAAAAATTAAGAATCTCTCTCCCCCCCCCCGACCCTTTTTTTTTTTTGAACGATGAAAAACTTTCATTTGCGTCTTTTTTAAAAAAAAGTTAAGAGTAGACGCCCTTGATTTAAACTGGTGAACATAGAAATGACTTTAAAGAAGAGCTGGGCAGGTGCAATAGGCGCTTCAAGTAAAACAACGTTTTTTTTCTTTCTTTTATTCACCTATTCTCTACAAAGTGACATTATTTACACCGAGCGATTCTTATCTCTCATCATTTATACTACTAAATCAGCCGAAATGCCAGCCACAGGAAGTGACGTAGACTAACATCTACATCAGTTATGTGATTTCCACAAGTGAAGAGTGTCAACTGGAACAGAAGTGCTTCGAGAGTTTTTAAAAAAAAAAAAAAAGATGAGCCAGTCAAGAAAGTGTTGTTGTTCCCAACATGCTCTCTCATAGTGCGCTGGCTTTAATCGGACAAGTACATCTTGTTAAGGCGTTTCGTCCTTACTGGCGTTCTAACTGGTGCTTTAGTAGGTGAAGGTGAATGTCTTGTGGGCTACATACCTGGTGTGTTGTTTGGAAACAGTCTCTCAAAAGTGAAAGTCTGCACTTGAGGACCGAAAGTGCGATGTTATGGGGTAATAGACCCAATTAAGAAATAAATATTTTCCTCGCTTTGTTGGCGTGCTAGTGTGGGTCCAGAACCGTTCTTATCAATACCAGTACCGCCCAGGACCCCCCCCCCCAAGTACTCAAGGGCTCTCTTCAAGTACTAATTTCTATCAAAGCCTTATACTATCAGGACCCAGAATGTATTTGTGCCTAGGGCACTCAAATATCTCCACAATTTCTGCTAAGGACTCCTAAAAACAAGAATGGACCTGGTTGGTGGTCATGTGAATGTATCAAGAATCGATGACCATGTATCATTGATGACCTTGTATCATTGATGACCATGTATCATTGATGACCTTGTATCATTGTTGACCATATTGATGACCATTATCATTGATGACCATATTGATGACCATATTGATGACCATGAATCATTGATGGCCATTATCATTGATGACCATATTGATGACCATATTGATAACCATGAATCATTGATGACCATTATCATTGATGACCATTATCATTGATGACCATGTATCATTGATGACCATATTGATGACCATATTGATGACCATGTATCATTGATGACCATTATCATTGATGACCATATTGATGACCATGTATCATTGATGACCATTATCATTGATGACCATATTGATGACCATGTATCATTGATGACCATATTGATGACCATGTATCATTGATGACCATATTGATGACCATGTATCATTGATGACCATGTATCATTGATGACCATATTGATGACCATATTGATGACCATGTATCATTGATGACCATATTGATGACCATATTGATGACCATGAATCATTGATGGCCATTATCATTGATGACCATATTGATGACCATATTGATGACCATATTGATGACCATGTATCATTGATGACCATATTGATGACCATGTATCATTGATATAAATTATGCAATGCGTGCGCATCGTCATTTAAAATTGATCTTTACGAAAACCACATTACTTGTGTATCATTCCATTATGTATCAATATTTATGTGCTACACTATTAAAAATGAAAACAACACAAATGGTGGTATTTTGCTTTAGTTATTGATAGAGGACTTTTTTCAATAGCGATGCGTTTTATGTCTACTGTGGACCTGTTAGAAAGCTACAAAACGGTTTAATATGATTACTGCACATAAGTTTCCATGAAATGAGACCCATTTTCCATGAAATGAGACCCATTTTCCATGAAATGAGACCCATTTCCCATGAGAAATAACAGGAAATGAACAAACACCCTAAGCCATTTCTGGATCTATGTTAATCACATAATATTTTCATAATATTTGTCTCTGTAATACAAGCCAACATAATGCGTAGCTCCGAGGCTTAAAGAAATGAAATACGACAGGATGGTGAAAAAGTTGAGATTGAAGAAGCAGAGCTCGTCTAAATAAAGAAGGCAACGCTCCCGTTCAATCCCCCCCCCCCCGAAAAAACCCACTATACTATTCAGAATGAAGTGATATGACTTCAAAATGGTCTCAAGAATTTATTTCATACACATAAATCGCCTAGTAAAAAGACCTATTAACTAGGTTTGCATTCCTTTCTACCAACAGACAGTCTGTAACACTGCAAAAAGCAATAACAGAAAAGAAAGTTTTCTCAGAGAAAAGATCAAAACAGTTTAACCTAGTTGAAACTAGTTTAAAAAAAAAAAATTTACTTATTTTCTCCAATGCTCAATATTTTACAAATAAAATGTAGTTTTTGTTTTATTGCGCCCCCCCACACCTTTTTTATTCTTGTAAGCATACACAAAACCACAAAACGATTCCATTGATCATAGCTGGCCTCATTTGGCTTTATAATTAATTCAAATCTGGCCAGGACACTGATGAGTAATTAAAAATGAAATAAATCTCAAGACATTTTAGACATTAGTAGTATTTTTTTTATATTTCATTTTTTTTTTTTTAAAGCTTATAATTAATGTTACAGAAATAAAGAGAAATAAATGAATGTGTTTCGAAAATGTAATAGATTGTGAATCATTAAACAGACGGGAAGAATGAAGAAATATGGAAGGGGTGGGGGGTTGGGGGGGGGAGGTTACACTTTTGTGAGAAGTCCCTGTATGAATTAGACACAGTCTCTTAGATCTTATACCACGAATGGGGCTGTTTTTATGGTGCCTTTCTTTAACACCAGAGTGGGTAGTGTAATGGCCATTGAGGCACCACGGTGGATATAGCTGGGACTTTCACAGAGAACCTAAAATATCCATCGGTCGTCACCAGACATCGAACCCTGGATTTCTCAGATCGACAGTCGAGCGCTTTCAGTTACAGTCTCAGTGCGTGTTTTCATAATGTGATAGTGTATGTGTGCGGAGGGTGTGTGTTGTAAGTGAGTTAGATCTGTTGGAGAAGGTGATGCAGTTTAGGGGTGTGTGCGTATTGTGAGTGAGTTAGATCTGTTGGAGAAGGAGATGGAGTTTAGGGGTGTGTGCGTATTGTGAGTGAGTTAGATCTGTTGGAGAAGGAGATGCAGTTTTGGGGTGGGTGTGTGTTGTGAGTGAGTTAGATCTGTTGGAGAAAGAGATGGAGTTTAGGGGTGTGTGCGTGTTGTGAGTGAATTAGATCTGTTGCAGAAGGAGATGGAGTTTAGGGGTGGGAGGGGAGGTAACAAGAGAGATTCATAGATTGATAAAAAAGTGATACAGCGAAAAAAAGTTGACACGTGACGTCATAAAAGTGAAACGTGCAGTAGGTGACATCAGATGATTGCCGGCCTTGACATTTGATGAAAGTTTTAAAAACGTTATCAAAGAATGACATTGTCCTCACATCATCTAGTCTTTCATGGAAGTTGGATTCTTAGCAGTTTAAATTTGTATCAGTTTATCTGGGTATTTATTTACATCTTGAAACGTTTTATTTCAACACCAACAATAATAAGCTGCCTTTATTTCCCCACTAATCCCCTCTCCCTCACTCCCCCCCCCCCCCTCTGACAATTCTTTTGTTTGTTCAGTTTTAGCAGCAGCTCATAACGTCATCTAACACGGCGCCAATAGGGGAGAGAATCTCTTTTCTTGTCCTGTCAAGTAGCAATAATCGCATGGAAGATAACATCATCAGAGTTGGCTCCCCTGCCTATTGTTTCCCATGCACTCTGGACAATGAAGCGTGGGCGATTGGTGTGGATAATGTTAACAATATGACAAACGTATTTGTTGGTGTGTTGCCCATGATCAAGCATGCTGACAATATTCTTTTTTTTCTCATTTAAGTTTATGATTGAAATTTTATTTCCATTATCGCCATTATCCATATTTTTTTTTCCCATTTCGTAGCCAAAGTTATCTATCTACCTATCTATCTGTCCATTTGCATTCATCCATCCATCCGTCTGTCTGTCTGTCCGTCTGACGGTCTCTGTTCGTCTGTCTGTCTATTTATCTATCTATCCATCAATATGTCTGTCTGTCCATTCCATCTTTCCGTCTGTCTGTCTATTTATTTATCTATCTATCCATCGATATGTCTGTCTCTCTGTCCATCCGTCTGTCTGTCTGTCTAACTACCTATCGCGTAGTCTTAGTGATACGGATAAGTAACATGATAATCTATGTCTCCATAATCACCTTCCTACAGGGAGAGAGGATGGAGCATACAACTACCAGGTATTTACATAAGGACAGCCGGTTGACTCAATAAGTCATTGAAGTATATAGAGTGATGTATCTGTCTAAGAAGCCGCAACCGTTCTTAAGGATGTGCAAATACGACAGTGTTTTTTTTTAGTAGGGCCTTTAAATGTAGCTGTGCCTTGATTCCTCAAATAAACCATTTCCTAGGGCCCTAGAATAAAACATGGCCTGAGCACCTCCCCCTCACCCTATATTCCGTTCCCTAGGGCCCCATAATGTAATGTTGCTGAGGACCCCGAAATTAGTGTCCGTGGGCTTTTAACATTGTGGGCTTTCGTCCGTTGGGGCTTTTAACCTTGTGGACTTTTTCCCGTTGAGGCTTTTGTCTGTTGGGGCTTTTGCCTGTGGGGCTTTTGTCCGTTGTGGCTTTTAACCTTGTGGGCTTTTGTCCGTTGGGGCTTTTTGTCTGTTGGGGCTTTTTGTCTGTTGGGGCTTTTGTCTGTGGGGCTTTTGTCCATGAGGCTTTTGTCCGGATACCTCCCCCGTAAAAACAACATAACCATAATACGGCTCTGTAAGTTACATGATATTTAGATCTCCAGTGGTAGCAAGTCTTTTAAACACACCATAGCCACACATTCTCTTTGTTTTTTTTTTGTACACACTTATTATTAAACATTTCTTCTCTTGTTTACCCGGTATTTTGCGACAATGTTACATCTACTGCGTTTTCATCAGAATCTACTGTTAGTCTGTTACCGCCTTAAAGCAAAACGGACTTAGTAGTAGGCAGGGCTGAATGATGTCCTAACATTATTTCCCATTAGGAGCAGTTTAGTTGGTTTACAGCCTCGGGGGGCCTGGGTCGTTTGTCGAGGTTGCCACAATACGAAAACCGGCACTTATAAAAGAAATTTTAATAAATGTCGTTTTCTTTCGCTTTATTTAAAAAAAAACAACAAAAAAAACCGAAACAAAAAAAAAAACAAAAAACCGAAACAAAAAAAACAAAACAAATTATATTAAATGATCAACCGTCGCTGTTCCCATGTCAGGTGACGTACACGCAGCAGTCAAAGGTCATCAGTCATCAGATTGTCAGGCCCCAGCATTTCTCTGGCACCGAGACAAATGAAAAAACGCGAATAATTGTTATTAAAAAATGTTAAAAGAATTGAGCACTTAGGACCAAACAAACCTCTGGCATCTCATAATAAAATAAAATAAATAAAACAACAGCACCAGAATATTCTAACGAAACCACACCCACCACAGGAAGCGCAACACTGTTTAAAAACACTTCAAATATGGACTAACAAAAATGTCGCCATTAGTGTTATCTTCCTTTTTAACAGTGTAACGCCTGAGTTTTCATACTCATGGCCGGTGCTGTTTTTGTGCCGGTACGCACCGGTACTGAGTACCGGCACCTTTTTCAATGTGGGGGAAAAAATTATTACTTTTCTTGTATTTTAACGTTTATTTTTAATTTATTATATTATTAATTTGTTAAAATTGAATTATTTTAAAATTGCGCGCAATAAGAATTAAAATAGGTGCGAACTGGTAGTTAAAAGTTAGGCAATCCATCACAGAGTACCGGCACCCATTTCTTTACAAAAAAAGCACTGTTTATGGCACTAATACACAAATATGGCACTCACAAACTGTCTTTTTCGCAGAGATCACTTTTAGTCTCTAGTACCGTTAATAACGTTTTTATTTATTTTATTTGAACAAGTATTTAAGTCATTTAATTTTATAAACAAAAAATGAAAAATTCAGAGAAACGAAACAAAAAAAATATGAACATTACACATGTGGACTCGAGATTGTGATAAAAAAACGTCTTTCACAGCAACAACACGCACAACAACATGACCACCAACATAAGTCGTATACAACACAAAACACAATTTGTACAACGGGCTGTGGGCCGACTAGACAGAAGGCACAGGACGTAAAACTCACGTTCTGCCTCTTTTACCTGGGTCTGCGACTTGGCATCGACAGATAAAGTGGGAAAAAAAATTTTCTGCGAGCACTTTAATTTCATGCCTTCTGGGAGACAGTTTAAAGAAACAACAACTTCTGTTATTAAAAATGAAACTTACCAGTTGCAGCGGTTTAAAATCTGCCATTCTGTGAAGTTAACAGTGACAGATTGTATATCTTAGAATACGGATTAAAGTAGTAAAGCAAATCAAACAAAGAACCGGAAAAGAAGTGTTCGAAAAGTTTTTTTTTTTAAAATATTTGTTGTTTATGTAGGTGTATCAATGTTATTGATATATTTTTACTGGAATTCACTGGATTAGCTCTTTCCTTCACAGAGGTAAACCTAACATTTGTTTGAAAACTACCTCCCTCTCTCTCTCTCTCTCTCTTTCTCTCTCTCTATCTCTCTCGATGGTGAGTCTAATGAATGATTGTTGCATGACCTATGTCAGAGCACAACAACACAGTAATTGTTGAACCGTTTCGGTTGATGGACCAATAGTCACCAATATCAGGCCATATGTTAATTGAACTTTTAAATTTCATTTAAGTGAATTGATTGGTTCGCGTCCCAATAAACTGCCTGTCACAATGGTCCAATAACTCTGTTTAGTAATGCAAACAAGACACAATGAAACCCTATTACTATTTACATAATTTTCACACACAAACATAGCAGATATATTCTAATTAGAGAAGCAACACAATATGATCTTAAAACACAGAACAGTTTGTTACATGATAGGATGGGGTTATGGATAACGACACTTAACGTATCATTAATGTAATTTATTTTTCGATTATGTATGATTCAATGTCAGATTGTGATCTGTAATCATAAAGTGGTGACTTTGTCAATACTAATAGTATATCTACCTACGATAGTTTACTCTCCCCGTGATTTCAATAAACTTACAAAAGAAAGTCTTGAATTACCTGTATAAATAATCACTACAGATGTAATTCTCTCACGCGCATCTGAGGAAAAACAACAACAATGCAGAGCGTATACAAAACCTCATCTTCTTTGAACAAGGGCAGCAGAGCGTACTCTCTTACGCAGTTATTGATGATTGACCGGCAAGTGGATAGTTAAAGCTCTTAATTTAGTAATGCATTGGTAAGGTTTACTAGCCAGTAAGTAATGTATTGGTAATGTTTACTAGCCAATAAGTAATGTATTGGTAAGGTTTACTAATCAGTAAGTAATGTATTGGTAAGGTTTACTAATCAGTAAGTAATGTATTGGTAAGGTTTACTAGCCAGTAAGTAATGTATTGGTAATGTTTACTAATCAGTAAGTAATGTATTGGTAAGGTTTACTAATCAGTAAGTAATGTATTTTTAAGGTTTACTAATCAGTAAGTAATGTATTGGTAAGGTTTACTAGCCAATAAGTAATGTATTGGTAAGGTTTACTAATCAGTAAGTAATGTATTGGTAAGGTTTACTAGCCAGTAAATAATGTATTGGTAAGGTTTACTTATCAGTAAGTAATGTATTGGTAAGGTTTACTAATCAGTAAGTAATGTATTGGTAAGGTTTACTAGCCAGTAAGTAATGTATTGGTAAGGTTTACTAATCAGTAAGTAATGTATTGGTAAGGTTTACTTATCAGTAAGTAATATATTGGTAAGGTTTACTAATCAGTAAGTAATGTATTGGTAATGTTTACTAATCAGTAAGTAATGTATTGGTAATGTTTACTAATCAGTAAGTAATGTATTGGTAAGGTTTACTATTCAGTAAGTAATGTATTGGTAAGGTTTACTAATCAGTAAGTAATGTATTGGTAAGGTTTACTAGCCAGTAAATAATGTATTGGTAAGGTTTACTAATAAGTAAGTAATATATTGGTAAGGTTTACTAATCAGTAAGTAATGTATTGGTAAGGTTTACTAATCAGTAAGTAATGTATTGGTAAGGTTTACTAGCCAGTAAATAATGTATTGGTAAGGTTTACTAATAAGTAAGTAATATATTGGTAAGGTTTACTAATCAATAAGTAATGTATTGGTAAGGTTTACTAGCCAGTAAATAATGTATTGGTAAGGTTTACTTATCAGTAAGTAATGTATTGGTAAGGTTTACTAGCCAGTAAATAATGTATTGGTAAGGTTTACTTATCAGTAAATAATGTATTGGTAAGGTTTACTAGCCAGTAAGTAATGTATTGGTAAGGTTTACTAATCAGTAAGTAATGTTACACAATTCAAAAGGATGTGTTCAGGTTATTTTTTTTGTTTGCACTAGTGACCGACTGGAAGAGAGTAAGTACATTACATGAATGTATTAAGATTGTCTACCTAATGTCAGTTATCAGTTGTGCAATGAACCATCCCTAGAACGTGTAGACGATGAGCTAGATTAATGGGGCGTTGTCTCATTACCATCAATGATGAATCTGTTTACATTTATTGAGATTTTTACGAAATATTTGTCTTAGCAACAAACAGTTATTATGGCCGGTTTTAGAACAATAACACATACCTAGTTAGCTACGTATATGTCTACCTACTGAACTACATATCTGTCTACCTACCTATCTACTTACCTACATATCTGCTACCTATTTAACTACATATCTGTCGACCTACTGAACTTCATATCTGCCTACCTATTTAACTACATATCTGTCGACGTACTGAACTTCATATCTGCCGACCATAGAAATGGAAATTTATAGCAAAGAATTATCTATCTATCTATCTATCTATCTATCTATCTATCTATCTATCTATCTATCTATCTATCTATCTATCTATCTATCTATCTATCTATCTATCTATCTATCTATCTATCTATCTATCTATCTATCTATCTATCTATCTATCTATCTATCTATCTATCTATCTATCTATCTATCTATCTATCTATCTATCTATCTATCTATCTATCTATCTATCTATCTATCTATCTATCTATCTATCTATCTATCTATCTATCTATCTATCTATCTATCTATCTATCTATCTGGATGTGGTATGTATATTTATCTGTATGTATATCTATCTATATGTATATCTATCAATGTGTCTGTCTGACTGCCAGTCTGTCTATCTATTATGCTGCTGTCCGCCTGCCCGTATCCCCCTCCCCCTCTCTGTGTATATATATATGGGATACTACCTGACAATTTACCCACAACGTTTTTTTACAACATAAAATTCAAAACTTCATTCCTTTGTTCAGCTTTCGTTAAACATTTCAGCGAATAAAATATTTGACAGGTTTAGCACGCTCCAGTAATTTTCATTCTCTTATGTCACATAGTCACTGTTTTTTTTTTAAAATAATACTCATGTACTTGCTGCTATTTCGATCATGTGCTTGAACGACCCACATACGGTATTTGTTCAAATATATATTCCCATTTGCGAAATACAATACAATTACATAAATTATTATATCTTTATTAAGACTATTGAGATGAATTAGAATTGAAAACATGGTGAAATATTATGTACAACATAAATATTTCTTGCTCGAATGTTGGGTTCTATCAAGCGACTGTTCCAGATTACAAATGATGCCAGTTTGAAAAAATAAAGAAAGTTCCTTTGGATTCTTTACATTATTAAACTGGAATGCATTTTTGTATGTATACATTTCTTTATATAGGACATAAAAAACAACAATGACACACAAACACACAAGTACACACACATACGTAGCATTTAATCACTGAACTAGAAAAAGAGTGAGTGACTTAGTCTAATATTATGCAATACATTTAAATTTCTTTATATTTGTTCTTCTGTATTCAGTGTCAAATTTGCAATTTTTTCAACATATCAGAAATTGAAAACAAAAGGTAAAAAAAACATGAAATATTTAAATAATTTGTGGTCTGCCAATCACCCCCACATTCCCTCCATCTGTCTGACCATCACCCCCACATTCCCTCCATCTATCTGCCCATCACCCCTCCATTCCCTCCATCTGTCTGCCCATCACCCCTCCATTCCCTAAATCTGTCTGCCCATCACCCCTCCACCCCTCCATCTGTCTGCCCATCACCCCTCCGTTCCCTCCATCTGTCTGCCCATCACCCCTCCATTCCCTCCATCTGTCTGCCCATCACCCCTCCATTCCCTCCATCTGTCTGCCCATCACCACTCCATTCCCTCCATCTGTCTGCCCATCACCCCTCCATTCCCTCCATCTGTCTGCCCATCACCCCTCCATTCCCTCCATCTGTCTGCCCATCACTACTCCATTCCCTCCATCTGTCTGCCCATCACTACTCCATTTCCTCCATCTGTCTGCCCATCACGATTCCATTTCCTCCATCTGTCTGCCCATCACCCCTCCATTCCCTCCATCTGTCTGCCCATCACCCCTCCATTCCCTCCATCTGTCTGCCCATCACTACTCCATTCCCTCCATCTGTCTGCCCATCACTACTCCATTCCCACCATCTGTCTGCCCATCACGATTCCATTCCCTCCATCTGTCTGCCTATCACCACCACTCCATTCCCTCCATCTGTCTGCCCACCACCACTCAATTTCCTCCATCTGTCTGCCCACCACCACTCCGTTTCCTCCATCTGTCTGCCCATCACCCCCATTTCCTCCATCTGTCTGCCCATCACCCCTCCATTCCCTCCATCTGTCTGCCCATCACCCCTCCATTCCCTCCATCTGTCTGCCCATCACCCCCATATTCTCTCCTTCTATCTGCCTATCACCCCCATTCCCTCCATCTGTCTGCCCATCACTATTCCATTCCCTCCATCTGTCTGCCCGTCACCCCCACATTCCATTCTTCTATCTGCCTATCACCCCCATTCCCTCCATCTGTCTGCCCATTACCCCTCCATTCCCTCCATCTGTCTGTTCATCACCCCTCCATTCCCTCCATCTGTCTGCCCATCACCCTTCCATTCCCTCCATCTGTCTGCCTATCACCCCCATTCCCTCCATATGTCTGCCCATCACCCCTCCATTCCCTCCATCTGTCTGTTCATCACCCCTCCATTCCCTCCATCTGTCTGCCTATCACCCCCACATTCCCTCCATCTGTCTGCCCATCGTCCCTCCATTCCCTCTATCTGTCTGCCCATCACCCCTCCATTCCCTCCATCTGTCTGCCCATCACCCCCATTCCCTCCATCTGTCTGACCATCACCCCCACATTCCCTCTATCTGTCTGACCATCACTCTTCCATTCCCTTCATCTGTCTGCCCATCACCCCTCCACTCCATCCATCTGTCTGCCCACCACCCCTCCATTCCCTCCATCTGTCTGCCCATCACCCCTTCATTCCCTCCATCTGTCTGCCCATCACCCCTCCATTCCCTCCATCTGTCAGACCATCACCCCTTCATTCCCTCCATCTGTCTGACCATAACTCTTCCATTCCCTCCATCCTTCTGCCCATCACCCCTCCATTCTCTCCATCTGTCTGCCCATCACCCCTCCATTCCATCCATCTGTCTGCCCACCACCCCTCCATTCCCTCCATCTGTCTGCCTATCACCCCCACATTCCATCCTTCTATCTGCCTATCACCCCCATTCCATCCATCTGTCTGCCCATCACCCCTCCATTCCCTCCATCTGTCTGTTCATCACCCCTCCATTCCCTCCATCTGTCTGCCTATCACCCCCACATTCCCTCCATCTGTCTGCCCATCACCCCTCCATTCCCTCTATCTGTCTGCCCATCACCCCTCCATTCCCTCCAACTGTCTGCCTATCACCCCCATTCCCTCCATCTGTCTGACCATCACCCCCACATTCCCTCTATCTGTCTGACCATCAATCTTCCATTCCCTCCATCTGTCTGCCCATCACCCCTTCATTCGCTCCATCTGTCTGCCCATCACTCTTCCATTCCCTCCATCTGTCTGACCATCACTCTTCCATTCCCTTCATCTGTCTGCCCATCAACCCTCCACTCCATCCATCTGTCTGCCCACCACCCCTCTATTCCCTCCATCTCTCTGCCCATCACCCCTTCATTCCCTCCATCTGTCTGACCATCACCCCTTCATTCCCTCCATCTGTCTGACCATAACTCTTCCATTCCCTCCATCCTTCTGCCCATCACCCATCCATTCCCTCCATCTGTCTGCCCATCACCCCTCCATTCCATCCATTTGTCTGCCCACCACCCCTCCATTCCCTCCATCTGTCTGCCCATCACCCCCACATTCCATCCTTCTATCTGCCTATCACCCCCATTCCATCCAAATGTCTGCCCATCACCCCTCCATTCCCTCCATCTGTCTGTTCATCACCCCTCCATTCCCTCCATCTGTCTGCCCATCACCCCCTCCATTCCCTCCATCTGTCTGCCTATCACCCTCATTCCCTCCATCTGTCTGCCCATCACCCCTCCATTCCCTCCATCTGTCTGTTCATCACCCCTCCATTCCCTCCATCTGTCTGCCTATCACCCCCCCATTCCCTCCATCTGTCTGCCCATCACCCCTCCATTCCCTCTATCTGTCTGCCCATCACCCCTCCATTCCCTCCAACTGTCTGCCTATCACCCCCATTCCCTCCATCTGTCTGACCATCACCCCCACATTCCCTCTATCTGTCTGACCATCAATCTTCCATTCCCTCCATCTGTCTGCCCATCACCCCTTCATTCGCTCCATCTGTCTGCCCATCACTCTTCCATTCCCTCCATCTGTCTGACCATCACTCTTCCATTCCCTTCATCTGTCTGCCCATCACCCCTCCATTCCCTCTATCTGTCTGCCCATCACCCCTCCATTCCCTCCATCTGTCTGCCTATCACCCCCATTCCCTCCATCTGTCTGACCATCACCTCCACATTCCCTCTATCTGTCTGCCCATAACTCTTCCATTCCCTCCATCTGTCTGCCCATCACCCCTCCATTCCCTCCATCTGTCTGCCTATCACCCCCCCATTCCCTCCATCTGTCTGCTATCACCCCCACATTCCCTCCATCTGTCTGCCTATCACCCCCACATTCACTCCGTCTGTCTGCCCATCACCCCTTCATTCCCTCCATCTGTCTGACCATAACTCTTCCATTCCCTCCATCTGTCTGCTCATCACCCCTCCATTCCCTCCATCTGTCTGCCTATCACCCCCCACATTCCCTCCATCTGTCTGCCCATCACCCCCATTTCCTCCATCTGTCTGCCCACCACCCCTCCATTCCCTCCATCTGTCTGACCATCACTCTTCCATTCCCTTCATCTGTCTGCCCATCACCCCTCCACTCCATCCATCTGTCTGCCCACCACCCCTCTATTCCCTCCATCTGTCTGCCCATCACCCCTTCATTCCCTCCATCTGTCTGACCATCACCCCTTCATTCCCTCCATCTGTCTGACCATAACTCTTCCATTCCCTCCATCCTTCTGCCCATCACCCATCCATTCCCTCCATCTGTCTGCCCATCACCCCTCCATTCCATCCATTTGTCTGCCCACCACCCCTCCATTCCCTCCATCTGTCTGCCCATCACCCCCACATTCCATCCTTCTATCTGCCTATCACCCCCATTCCATCCAAATGTCTGCCCATCACCCCTCCATTCCCTCCATCTGTCTGTTCATCACCCCTCCATTCCCTCCATCTGTCTGCCCATCACCCCTCCATTCCCTCCATCTGTCTGCCTATCACCCTCATTCCCTCCATCTGTCTGCCCATCACCCCTCCATTCCCTCCATCTGTCTGTTCATCACCCCTCCATTCCCTCCATCTGTCTGCCTATCACCCCCATTCCCTCCATCTGTCTGCCCATCACCCCTCCATTCCCTCTATCTGTCTGCCCATCACCCCTCCATTCCCTCCAACTGTCTGCCTATCACCCCCATTCCCTCCATCTGTCTGACCATCACCCCCACATTCCCTCTATCTGTCTGACCATCAATCTTCCATTCCCTCCATCTGTCTGCCCATCACCCCTTCATTCGCTCCATCTGTCTGCCCATCACTCTTCCATTCCCTCCATCTGTCTGACCATCACTCTTCCATTCCCTTCATCTGTCTGCCCATCACCCCTCCATTCCCTCTATCTGTCTGCCCATCACCCCTCCATTCCCTCCATCTGTCTGCCTATCACCCCCATTCCCTCTATCTGTCTGCCCATAACTCTTCCATTCCCTCCATCTGTCTGCCCATCACCCCTACATTCCCTCCATCTGTCTGCCCATCACCCCTCCATTCCCTCCATCTGTCTGCCTATCACCCCCCATTCCCTCCATCTGTCTGCTATCACCCCCACATTCCCTCCATCTGTCTGCCTATCACCCCCACATTCCCTCCGTCTGTCTGCCCATCACCCCTTCATTCCCTCCATCTGTCTGACCATAACTCTTCCATTCCCTCCATCTGTCTGCTCATCACCCCTCCATTCCCTCCATCTGTCTGCCTATCACCCCCACATTCCCTCCATCTGTCTGCCCATCACCCCCATTTCCTCCATCTGTCTGCCCACCACCCCTCCATTCCCTCCATCTGTCTGCCCATCACCCCTCCATTCCCTCCATCTGTCTGCCCATCACCCCAATATTCTCTCCTTCTATCTGCCTATCACCCCCATTCCCTCCATCTGTCTGCCCATCACTATTCCATTCCCTCCATCTGTCTGCCAATCACCCCCACATTCCATTCTTCTATCTGCCTATCACCCCCATTCCCTCCATCTGTCTGCCCATAACCCCTCCATTCCCTCCATCTGTCTGTTCATCACCCCTCCATTCCCTCCATCTGTCTGCCCATCACCCTTCCATTCCCTCCATCTGTCTGCCTATCACCCCCATTCCCTCCATATGTCTGCCCATCACCCCTCCATTCCCTCCATCTGTCTGTTCATCACCCCTCCATTCCCTCCATCTGTCTGCCTATCACCCCCACATTCCCTCCATCTGTCTGCCCATCACCCCTCCATTCCCTCTATCTGTCTGCCCATCACCCCTCCATTCCCTCCATCTGTCTGCCTATCACACCCATTCCCTCCATCTGTCTGACCATCACCCCCACATTCCCTCTATCTGTCTGACCATCAATCTTCCATTCCCTTCATCTGTCTGTCCATCACCCCTTCATTCGCTCCATCTGTCTGCCCATCGCTCTTCCATTCCCTCCATCTGTCTGACCATCACTCTTCCATTCCCTTCATCTGTCTGCCCATCACCCCTCCACTCCATCCATCTGTCTGCCCACCACCCCCTCCATTCCCTCCATCTGTCTGCCCATCACCCCTTCATTCCCTCCATCTGTCTGCCCATCACCCCTCCATTCCCTCCATCTGTCAGACCATCACCCCTGCATTCCCTCCATCTGTCTGCCTATCACCCCCACATTCCATCCTTCTATCTGCCTATCACCCCCATTCCATCCATCTGTCTGCCCATCACCCCTCCATTCCCTCCATCTGTCTGTGCATCACCCCTCCATTCCCTCCATCTGTCTGCCTATCACCCCCACATTCCCTCCATCTGTCTGCCCATCACCCCTCCATTCCCTCTATCTGTCTGCCCATCACCCCTCCATTCCCTCCATCTGTCTGCCTATCACCCCCCTTCCCTACATCTGTCTGACCATCACCCCCACATTCCCTCTATCTGTCTGACCATCAATCTTCCATTCCCTTCATCTGTCTGTCCATCACCCCTTCATTCGCTCCATCTGTCTGCCCATCGCTCTTCCATTCCCTCCATCTGTCTGACCATCACTCTTCCATTCCCTTCATCTGTCTGCCCATCACCCCTCCACTCCATCCATCTGTCTGCCCACCACCCCTCCATTCCCTCCATCTGTCTGCCCATCACCCCTTCATTCCCTCCATCTGTCTGCCCATCACCCCTCCATTCCCTCCATCTGTCAGACCATCACCCCTTCATTCCCTCCATCTGTCTGACCATAACTCTTCCATTCCCTCCATCCTTCTGCCCATCACCCCTCCATTCCCTCCATCTGTCTGCCCATCACCCCTCCATTCCATCCATCTGTCTGCCCACCACCCCTCCATTCCCTCCATCTGTCTGCCTATCACCCCCACATTCCATCCTTCTATCTGCCTATCACCCCCATTCCATCCATCTGTCTGCCCATCACCCCTCCATTCCCTCCATCTGTCTGTTCATCACCCTCCATTCCCTCCATCTGTCTGCCTATCACCCCCACATTCCCTCCATCTGTCTGCCCATCACCCCTCCATTCCCTCTATCTGTCTGCCCATCACCCCTCCATTCCCTCCAACTGTCTGCCTATCACCCCCATTCCCTCCATCTGTCTGACCATCACCCCCACATTCCCTCTATCTGTCTGACCATCAATCTTCCATTCCCTCCATCTGTCTGCCCATCACTCCTTCATTCGCTCCATCTGTCTGCCCATCACTCTTCCATTCCCTCCATCTGTCTGACCATCACTCTTCCATTCCCTTCATCTGTCTGCCCATCACCCCTCCATTCCCTCCATCTGTCTGCCCACCACCCCTCTATTCCCTCCATCTGTCTGCCCATCACCCCTTCATTCCCTCCATCTGTCTGACGATAACTCTTCCATTCCCTCCATCTGTCAGACCATCACCCCTTCATTCCCTCCATCTGTCTGACCATAACTCTTCCATTCCCTCCATCCTTCTGCCCATCACCCATCCATTCCCTCCATCTGTCTGCCCATCACCCCTCCATTCCATCCATTTGTCTGCCCACCACCCCTCCATTCCCTCCATCTGTCTGCCCATCACCCCCACATTCCATCCATCTATCTGCCTATCACCCCCATTCCATCCATCTGTCTGCCCATCACCCCTCCATTCCCTCCATCTGTCTGTTCATCACCCCTCCATTCCCTCCATCTGTCTGCTCATCACCCCTCCATTCCCTCCATCTGTCTGCCTATCACCCTCATTCCCTCCATCTGTCTGCCCATCACCCCTCCATTCCCTCCATCTGTCTGTTCATCACCCCTCCATTCCCTCCATCTGTCTGCCTATCACCCCCCATTCCCTCCATCTGTCTGCCCATCACCCCTCCATTCCCTCTATCTGTCTGCCCATCACCCCTCCATTCCCTCCATCTGTCTGCCTATCACCCCCCATTCCCTCCATCTGTCTGACCATCACCCCCACATTCCCTCTATCTGTCTGACCATCAATCTTCCATTCCCTCCATCTGTCTGCCCATCACCCCTTCATTCGCTCCATCTGTCTGCCCATCACTCTTCCATTCCCTCCATCTGTCTGACCATCACTCTTCCATTCCCTTCATCTGTCTGCCCATCACCCCTCCATTCCCTCCATCTGTCTGCCCATCACCCCTCTATTCCCTCCATCTTTTTGCCTATCACCCCCATTCCCTCCATCTGTCTGACCATCACCTCCACATTCCCTCCGTCTGTCTGTCTGACCATCAATCTTCCATTCCCTCCATCTGTCTGCCCATCACCCCTTCATTCGCTCCATCTGTCTGCCCATAACTCTTCCATTCCCTCCATCTGTCTGCCCATCACCCCTCCATTCCCTCCATCTGTCTGCCTATCCCCCCACATTCCCTCCGTCTGTCTGCCTATCACCCCCACATTCCCTCCATCTGTCTGCCTATCATCCCCACATTCCCTCCGTCTGTCTGCCTATCACGCCTACATTCCCTCCGTCTGTCTGCCCATCACCCCCACATTCCCTCCATCTGTCTGACCATAATTCTTCCATTCCCTCCATCTGTCTGACCATCACTCTTCCATTCCCTTCATCTGTCTGCCCATCACCCCTCCACTCCATCCATCTGTCTGCCCACCACCCCTCCATTCCCTCCATCTGTCTGCCCATCACCCCTTCATTCCCTCCATCTGTCTGCCCATCACCCCTCCATTCCCTCTATCTGTCTGCCCATCACCCCTCCATTCCCTCCATCTGTCTGCCTATCACCCCCCTTCCCTACATCTGTCTGACCATCACCCCCACATTCCCTCTATCTGTCTGACCATCAATCTTCCATTCCCTTCATCTGTCTGTCCATCACCCCTTCATTCGCTCCATCTGTCTGCCCATCGCTCTTCCATTCCCTCCATCTGTCTGACCATCACTCTTCCATTCCCTTCATCTGTCTGCCCATCACCCCTCCACTCCATCCATCTGTCTGCCCACCACCCCTCCATTCCCTCCATCTGTCTGCCCATCACCCCTTCATTCCCTCCATCTGTCTGCCCATCACCCCTCCATTCCCTCCATCTGTCAGACCATCACCCCTTCATTCCCTCCATCTGTCTGACCATAACTCTTCCATTCCCTCCATCCTTCTGCCCATCACCCCTCCATTCCCTCCATCTGTCTGCCCATCACCCCTCCATTCCATCCATCTGTCTGCCCACCACCCCTCCATTCCCTCCATCTGTCTGCCTATCACCCCCACATTCCATCCTTCTATCTGCCTATCACCCCCATTCCATCCATCTGTCTGCCCATCACCCCTCCATTCCCTCCATCTGTCTGTTCATCACCCCTCCATTCCCTCCATCTGTCTGCCTATCACCCCCACATTCCCTCCATCTGTCTGCCCATCACCCCTCCATTCCCTCTATCTGTCTGCCCATCACCCCTCCATTCCCTCCAACTGTCTGCCTATCACCCCCATTCCCTCCATCTGTCTGACCATCACCCCCACATTCCCTCTATCTGTCTGACCATCAATCTTCCATTCCCTCCATCTGTCTGCCCATCACTCCTTCATTCGCTCCATCTGTCTGCCCATCACTCTTCCATTCCCTCCATCTGTCTGACCATCACTCTTCCATTCCCTTCATCTGTCTGCCCATCACCCCTCCATTCCCTCCATCTGTCTGCCCACCACCCCTCTATTCCCTCCATCTGTCTGCCCATCACCCCTTCATTCCCTCCATCTGTCTGACGATAACTCTTCCATTCCCTCCATCTGTCAGACCATCACCCCTTCATTCCCTCCATCTGTCTGACCATAACTCTTCCATTCCCTCCATCCTTCTGCCCATCACCCATCCATTCCCTCCATCTGTCTGCCCATCACCCCTCCATTCCATCCATTTGTCTGCCCACCACCCCTCCATTCCCTCCATCTGTCTGCCCATCACCCCCACATTCCATCCATCTATCTGCCTATCACCCCCATTCCATCCATCTGTCTGCCCATCACCCCTCCATTCCCTCCATCTGTCTGTTCATCACCCCTCCATTCCCTCCATCTGTCTGCTCATCACCCTCCATTCCCTCCATCTGTCTGCCTATCACCCTCATTCCCTCCATCTGTCTGCCCATCACCCCTCCATTCCCTCCATCTGTCTGTTCATCACCCCTCCATTCCCTCCATCTGTCTGCCTATCACCCCCCATTCCCTCCATCTGTCTGCCCATCACCCCTCCATTCCCTCTATCTGTCTGCCCATCACCCCTCCATTCCCTCCATCTGTCTGCCGATCACCCCCATTCCCTCCATCTGTCTGACCATCACCCCCACATTCCCTCTATCTGTCTGACCATCAATCTTCCATTCCCTCCATCTGTCTGCCCATCACCCCTTCATTCGCTCCATCTGTCTGCCCATCACTCTTCCATTCCCTCCATCTGTCTGACCATCACTCTTCCATTCCCTTCATCTGTCTGCCCATCACCCCTCCATTCCCTCTATCTGTCTGCCCATCACCCCTCTATTCCCTCCATCTTTTTGCCTATCACCCCATTCCCTCCATCTGTCTGACCATCACCTCCACATTCCCTCCGTCTGTCTGTCTGACCATCAATCTTCCATTCCCTCCATCTGTCTGCCCATCACCCCTTCATTCGCTCCATCTGTCTGCCCATAACTCTTCCATTCCCTCCATCTGTCTGCCCATCACCCCTCCATTCCCTCCATCTGTCTGCCTATCCCCCCACATTCCCTCCGTCTGTCTGCCTATCACCCCCACATTCCCTCCATCTGTCTGCCTATCATCCCCACATTCCCTCCGTCTGTCTGCCTATCACGCCTACATTCCCTCCGTCTGTCTGCCCATCACCCCCACATTCCCTCCATCTGTCTGACCATAATTCTTCCATTCCCTCCATCTGTCTGACCATCACTCTTCCATTCCCTTCATCTGTCTGCCCATCACCCCGCCACTCCCTCCATCTGTCTGCCCACCACCCCTCCATTCCCTCCATCTGTCTGCCCATCACCCCTTCATTCCCTCCATCTGTCTGCCCATCACCCCTCCATTCCCTCCATCTGTCAGACCATCACCCCTTCATTCCCTCCATCTGTCTGACCATAACTCTTCCATTCCCTCCATCCTTCTGCCCATCACCCCTCCATTCCCTCCATCTGTCTGCCCATCACCCCTCCATTCCATCCATCTGTCTGCCCACCACCCCTCCATTCCCTCCATCTGTCTGCCTATCACCCCCACATTCCATCCTTCTATCTGCCTATCACCCCCATTCCATCCATCTGTCTGCCCATCACCCCTCCATTCCCTCCATCTGTCTGTTCATCACCCCTCCATTCCCTCCATCTGTCTGCCTATCACCCCCACATTCCCTCCATCTGTCTGCCCATCACCCCTCCATTCCCTCTATCTGTCTGCCCATCACCCCTCCATTCCCTCCAACTGTCTGCCTATCACCCCCATTCCCTCCATCTGTCTGACCATCACCCCCACATTCCCTCTATCTGTCTGACCATCAATCTTCCATTCCCTCCATCTGTCTGCCCATCACCCCTTCATTCGCTCCATCTGTCTGCCCATCACTCTTCCATTCCCTCCATCTGTCTGACCATCACTCTTCCATTCCCTTCATCTGTCTGCCCATCACCCCTCCATTCCCTCCATCTGTCTGCCCACCACCCCTCTATTCCCTCCATCTGTCTGCCCATCACCCCTTCATTCCCTCCATCTGTCTGACTATAACTCTTCCATTCCCTCCATCTGTCAGACCATCACCCCTTTATTCCCTCCATCTGTCTGACCATAACTCTTCCATTCCCTCCATCCTTCTGCCCATCACCCATCCATTCCCTCCATCTGTCTGCCCATCACCCCTCCATTCCATCCATTTGTCTGCCCACCACCCCTCCATTCCCTCCATCTGTCTGCCCATCACCCCCACATTCCATCCATCTATCTGCCTATCACCCCCATTCCATCCATCTGTCTGCCCATCACCCCTCCATTCCCTCCATCTGTCTGTTCATCACCCCTCCATTCCCTCCATCTGTCTGCTCATCACCCCTCCATTCCCTCCATCTGTCTGCCTATCACCCTCATTCCCTCCATCTGTCTGCCCATCACCCCTCCATTCCCTCCATCTGTCTGTTCATCACCCCTCCATTCCCTCCATCTGTCTGCCTATCACCCCCATTCCCTCCATCTGTCTGCCCATCACCCCTCCATTCCCTCTATCTGTCTGCCCATCACCCCTCCATTCCCTCCATCTGTCTGCCTATCACCCCCATTCCCTCCATCTGTCTGACCATCACCCCCACATTCCCTCTATCTGTCTGACCATCAATCTTCCATTCCCTCCATCTGTCTGCCCATCACCCCTTCATTCGCTCCATCTGTCTGCCCATCACTCTTCCATTCCCTCCATCTGTCTGACCATCACTCTTCCATTCCCTTCATCTGTCTGCCCATCACCCCTCCATTCCCTCTATCTGTCTGCCCATCACCCCTCTATTCCCTCCATCTTTTTGCCTATCACCCCCATTCCCTCCATCTGTCTGACCATCACCTCCACATTCCCTCCGTCTGTCTGTCTGACCATCAATCTTCCATTCCCTCCATCTGTCTGCCCATCACCCCTTCATTCGCTCCATCTGTCTGCCCATAACTCTTCCATTCCCTCCATCTGTCTGCCCATCACCCCTCCATTCCCTCCATCTGTCTGCCTATCCCCCCACATTCCCTCCGTCTGTCTGCCTATCACCCCCACATTCCCTCCATCTGTCTGCCTATCATCCCCACATTCCCTCCGTCTGTCTGCCTATCACGCCTACATTCCCTCCGTCTGTCTGCCCATCACCCCCACATTCCCTCCATCTGTCTGACCATAATTCTTCCATTCCCTCCATCTGTCTGCCTATCACCCCCACATTCCCTCCGTCTGTCTGCCTATCACCTCCACATTCCCTCCATCTGTCTGCCCATCACCCCCACATTCCCTCCGTCTGTCTGCCCATCACCCCTTCATTCTCTCCATCTGTCTGCCCATCACTCTTCCATTCCCTCCATCTGTCTGCCCATCACCCCTCCATTCCCTCCATCTGTCTGCCCATCACTCTTCCATTCCCTCCATCTGTCTGCCCATCACCCCTCCATTCCCTCCATCTGTCTGCCTATCACCCCCCATTCCCTCCATCTGTCTGCTATCATCCCCACATTCCCTCCGTCTGTCTGCCCATCACCCCTTCATTCCCTCCATCTGTCTGACCATAACTCTTCCATTCCCTCCGTCTGTCTGCCCATCACCCCCACATTCCCTCCGTCTGTCTGCCCATCATCCCTTCATTCCCTCCATCTGTCTGCCCATCACTCTTCCATTCCCTCCATCTGTCTGCCCATCACCCCTCCATTCCCTCTATCTGTCTGCCTATCACCCCCACATTCCCTCCATCTGTCTGCCTATCACCCCCACATTCCCTCCGTCTGTCTGCCCATCACCCCTTCATTCCCTCCATCTGTCTGACCATAACTCTTCCATTCCCTCCATCTGTCTGCTCATCACCCCTCCATTCCCTCCATCTGTCTGCCCATCACCCCCACATTCCCTCCGTCTGTCTGCCCATCACCCCCACATTCCCTCCGTCTGTCTGCCCAACACCCCCACATTCCCTCCGTCTGTCTGCCCATCACCCCTCCATTCCCTCCATCTGTCTGCCTATCACCCCCACATTCCCTCCGTCTGTCTGCCCAACACCCCCACATTCCCTCCGTCTGTCTGCTCATCACCCCTCCATTCCCTCCATCTGTCTGCCTATCACCCCCACATTCCCTCCGTCTGTCTGCCTATCACCCCCCATTCCCTCCATCTGTCTGCCTATCACCCCCACATTCCCTCCGTCTGTCTGACCATAACTCTTCCATTCCCTCCATCTGTCTGCCCATCACCCCTCCATTCCCTCCGTCTGTCTGTCTATCACCCCTCCATTCCCTCCGTCTTTCTGCCCATCACCCCCACATTCCCTCCGTCTGTCTGCCCATCATCCCTTCATTCCCTCCATCTGTCTGCCCATCACTCTTCCATTCCCTCCATCTGTCTGCCCATCACCCCTCCATTCCCTCTATCTGTCTGCCTATCACCCCCACATTCCCTCCGTCTGTCTGCCTTTTAACGTTTTTACCTTGCGACATCTGAAGAAGTGGGGAAGAGGTTAAATGGTCTCAACTGCCGATCATATTTTTTTTATCAAGAGCCCGGTAATTGCTGTTAATGGTGGCACTAAGTCTTGGATGGTGAAGTGTTGTGTTTGTAGTCAGTGTTTGTTGATTGTGTTTGGAGATAGTGGATGTCGTTAGCTGAAAGATGAGTTGATTTAGTTAGAGGTTTGAATAGGATCATAAATTTAGGAAAGACATGGAACAAAAATTTGCTGGAAAGTTTTTAATAAACTTGAAGAACTGACATTGTTTTATCAAATTATATATCTAAAGTTGTATAGCTTATACGATACAATAATGATGTGTTATCTATATGTCTATAAATAATTGTCTACATATGTAACTTCTCGCCTGAATATTATTGTATGTCTGTCAATGTCGATATCTCTATAAACTTACGTCAAGATCTAAACACATGCATAGATATCAATTTTGTATGATGTTTGGCGCTTTTTTCGTGTTTTTTTTTAAAAATAAATGTAATAAATTTTATATGTTTACTTCAGTGGCGGCCTTAGCAAGGGGACTGTGAGGTGACAGACCCGGGTCTGAGGGAGCCCCGTCCCTGAACTCTATGAGGTGACAGACCCGGGTCTGAGGGAGCCCCGTCCCTGAGCTCTGTGAGGTGACAGACCCGGGTCTGAGGGAGCCCCGTCCCTGAGCTCTGTGAGGTGACAGACCCGGGTCTGAGGAAGCCCCGTCCCTGAGCTCTGTGAGGTGACAGACCCGGGTCTGAGGGAGCCCCGTCCCTGAGCTCTGTGAGGTGACAGACCCGGGTCTGAGGGAGCCCCGTCCCTGAGCTCCCTGCTATTTGACTGGGGCATCTTCCCAATACTTCCCCGGGATATTTATTAAGTCAGCTGAAGGTTGTTGACTATTTGTATTGGTACGATTCATCACATGACAATTCACGGGGCTCCATTTACGTTTAACACTGTGAAGTCCACGTATTTACATTTTCTATAGGCCTAGTTTCTTTTTTTAATTTCCATTTACCGATTTGGTCGTTGGGGGGAACGAATGGACATATCAGCAGGCGTGCTTTCAAACGTCCTTTCTGTGTGTGTGTGTGGGGGGGGTTATAGGGTTTGTGGCGCGGAGTGGCGCCCATCTCCTCTCCAAGTCAGCGGTGGATATTTTTGGCTTTACCAGGGATTGAACTCTGTACACTTTGCATTAGAGTATTTACTGCGAAATCTTCGAGCAAAAAAAAAAATGATTTTATGGTAATCTTGAAAAATACACATGTATTAAAATATACTAACTTAATTCAATTATTGAAGTATACTACTTATAAAAGAGGCTAAACTTTATAAAGTAGAAAAAAAGGAATCGAAGTGATTTTTTTATAACGAATAAAGCTAGCATTTTGATGCATAACTGTATTTAAGTACAGCAGATACCGCCACTATCAGTGTATTTAAGTACAGCAGATACCGTCACTATAAGTGTATTTAAGTACAGCAGATACCGCCACTATCAGTGTATTTAAGTACAGCAGATACCGCCACTATCAGTCTATTTAAGTACAGCAGATACCGCCAATATAACTGTATTTAACTGCAGCAGATACAGCCAGTATAACTGTATTTAACTGCAGCAGATACAGCCACTATAACTGTATTTCTAACATACCGCCACAGGCATTCCGATATCATTGCGACGACACATTAAAGGCTCGATCATATTATTTATTTGTAAATGATAAATAGATAAGCTGCAACAACTATTTGATTTTCTATAACTTGTTAAATCATGATTGAAAGGTTTCACTGTGTTTTTGTACAGATGCAGGCCTCGAACGGCAGCGATTAAAATACGAAAAACTAATTTGTGGAGACTCTGAAACTGATCCATCCACCTGTAAACTTTAATAAAAATAAAAACAAATCTGTTATTGAAAATTAACGACTTAGAATACGAATGAATTCAATGTTGATATTCTGATTCTAAACGGCAGTTGCTGCCCTTGGCTTATGTCTAAAAAATTTGAAAAATCCAGTGTATGAAGATTAGCGACGGCTAAATCCGAATTATATGATTTTAAAAAGTGGTTCAAACTTTAAGTATTTGTGATTCCTGCGATTGCCTGCAACGGAATTAAAAAGCAAAATGTAAATAATCGCGTCGTTGTCGGGATATACCAAGGGATACATTCATTTTATCTGTTTACAATGGGAAAAACTGATGCCGAACTGATTTGGATTTTGAATTATTTCCATTCGGAGTAATATCTGTTTCTGATGTATATAAGCACTGCACACGACCCCCACGTAGCAATCCCCCTCCGTCCCTCCCCCGATCCCCCTCCATCTCCCCCCTCCATATCTAAAGTACGCCATGGAATGCTGTAATTTTTTTTTTTTTTGAGAAAATTTTTTTTGTGTGGGAATTCAGTAGTTTTATTTCATTTAAACAGAGAAAAAAAATGATTTGGATTTCGAACTTTTTCATACGGATTCAGTTCGTAGTTAGTGGTATCACGGCACTGAACACCCAAAATGCATTCCCTCTCCTGCGGTAGAAAGTCGTTCCGCTCTGGGCAGACCGCCTACTATAATACACCTCTGGCTATACCTACTTAAAAAAACAATAATTGGGTTGGGGGCGGGGGAGAAATCAGCCCCAAACTAAATATACTTCCTGCACATAACAAAAAACAACAATTTCTGCCACATTTAGTCATGATATTATCATACTAGATATTAAGCCCGGCGTTGCCCGGGAAATCTATGTGTAATGTGAAAGCCCTTCCTAATCAATTTAACTACTGAATTTTTTAATTGGATTTATTAGGTTAATTAGGTACTGATTTATGCCACCTTCCTAATGTGTAGAAATGACCTACATTTCATTGTCACAAATTACGTTTTACCCGTCAACGCTAACCAACCAAACCAAACAGCCAAACCAGCTAAGCAAACCAACCAACCGAACCAACTGATCAACCAACCTAACCAACCAAACCCACCAAATCAACCAAACCAAACCAACCAACAAAACCAAACCAAACTAAACACCATTTGATAAAGATATGGGTGCTAATTTGTCACCCGTTACGTTTTACCCTTAATTCTCTCAATGTTAAAATCAAAACGAAGCATTAAAAAAGCTTTTATAAAAATGCACTGAAAAGTAAAAAATAACTACTTTATTATGCCATTTTGCAGCACAAAGGTAAGTTGGTGTGGCACGATACAGCACCCGCGCGCATGTTCCTTGGCTTTAATAGTAAAAAAAAAAATACCACCGGGAAATGACGTCATAGTGGATTTTTATTTATAGCGACGGCGTTCCCATTCTGCAAAAAAAAAAAAAATGTACCATCGGGAAATGACGTCATAGATTATTTATAAGGACGGCTTTCCCACACCCCGGACGGACTACAAGATAGCTACTTTATTAGTAGGACATGCTTGAGTAAATAAGTTTTTTAAAACATCTTAAAAGGGAAAAAATGTATTATCTCTTTTAATTAAAAACAAAGCAAACAAACAAATCAACAAAACAAACAACTATCTGTCATAAATCAAGTCCGCTAATGTCGGTTTCGTGATTGACCGAATGTTTGAATTCTAAATGATCAAATATTATCTTTTTACAAAAAGATAAACTTACCTTTATTGTCATTAGTATGGATATCTGATATGTTTAATGATACTGCACTATCTTTAATTGTTATTCCTCTACTCAAGAATCATATTAATTCTTTGAAACATTTCTCACTCTGCCATTTAAAACCATGTCTCTTCCAACATATAATAATGGCGACTGGTTTCACCATGAATGGTTGTAAGGAGCTCTACCTGGTTGTTTATTTTTTTCGAGACACCAATATTATTTAATCACAATAGTCTCGTTCAGTATCAAACTATATATATATATATATATATATATATATATATATATATATATATATATATAGTTATACAGTGCTTTCTTTGTGCCGGTACTTGCCGGTACGGCGTACCGGCACCTTTTTTATTATATTATTAATTTGTCAAAATTGAATTATTTTAAAATAGTATCTTGGCAGTTGTGATTTAGCTTGCATCGAGGTGCGAACTGGTAGTTAAAAGTTAGGCAATCCATCACTGAGTACCGGTACCTATTTATTTTTACAAAAAAAAAAGCACTGAAGTTATATATATATATATATATATATATATATATATATATATATATATATAGTTATAGTTATAGTTATAGTTATATATATATATGAACCGAAATCACGTGTATTATTTCGATACAAAAGTAAGCAATATGGTACTGGCTGGTATCTGATAGAAAGTTATATTTGGCTTAATGATGTAAGTACGGTAGTAAGGAAGAAAGTCTGGGGGTGTTAGATAAGGATTTGGGGATGGAGATTGTATGGGGTAGAGGCGATATGTTTGAGAGGTTCTAAAACTGTTAGCCATTCCATAGCCACTTTACGCCCATGATGTTTATACAAAATACATTGGGGTCCAGGTGGACAGGTAGTGCTGACCTACATAGAAAAGACCCCCTCCCCCCATTCCCATTCCATACTTAACTCCCTGAGACTCCATCCCAGCACCCACATACTCTGAAACACCGCCGCTAGTTCTGGAATTATCTATGTTGAAATATTTTAGGTTTCATGATTAAAAAAAAAAAATTTCCACCATCAGGGAGATAACTTCGAAGTATGACGTCAGTTTCAAGAGGAGATAACCTTCTTATTAAAAGTAACATCAAACTGGATGAAATTTTAACTCATAAGCAATTATCATTTAATATTTTCATGTTTTATGCTAGTTGTATGCGAGTTAACGTACACAGCATAATGGAATAAATAAATAAACAATAGGAAAAAAAAATATTGTTTTTGTTTTATGACAAGAATTGGGCGGACGAGCCTGAGAGAGAACATTTTTAGAATTTCGTCTGCCAGGTAAGAGTTGGGTGTAACAGGTTTAATCGGGATTTCTCACATTTTTAAAATGTTTATTTTAGGCACAGAGTTTCATTTCACCATTGCTGATAATTCTGATATTTGGACGGGGAAAAAAAAACCTCAATTCACAGCCGATACTAGCAACAACGTCAGTTAAATGTTGTTCCCACTTCACAGTACTGTTTCCCCATCAGCAATACACTTACACCACTACTAATCCAGCATCGCCATTCCACCATCACTAATTACACCATCTTCAGTTCTACCATCCTCAATTCCCCCCATCACCAGTTCCATCATAATTATTGCTATTGCACCCTCAATATTCTACCATCTCCCATTCCACCATCACCATTACTGTTCTTCCATCTACAGTTCCACCACGATCATTACTGTCTAACCATCACCGGTTTTACCATCACTGCAGTACTACCATCACCATTCTTAATTTAAACATTATTGTCTCACCCTCGACAATTTCAATGCTCTCTCTAATTTTCCGAATACTGTGTGCTGCAACGATATCGGCTGTGCACAACATAACGGAGTCTAGGCATGTGTGCGCATGTTCGAAGATTTGTGTTGTAGACCACAAGTGCACATCTTAAAGGAAGTGGTGCACAAGTCCCAGCATCATCAGTCCAACCATCACCTTTCTACCATTACCAGTTATACCATCACTAGGTCTACCATCACCAGTTCTACCATCACCAATTCACAATCACAAGTTCTACCATCACCAGTTCACCATCACCAGTTCTACCATCAACAGTTCTACCATCACAAGTACTGTTCTACTATGACAAATTCCTTAAACTCTTTGCTGAGTCAAGACTCTATAAGTATAATTACATTTTTTTCCTTCACTGCTCCTGTTATTAACTTAACATTTTTTTAGGAAAAAGATATATGCATGTATATAAACCATTTTTTTCAAAGAGCAGATTTATTGAAAAAATCGACCAAAAGTTCTTAAAGAATTTACAACGTAGTAAAACCGGTTTTATTTTGTTCACAGATTGCATGCACATACGAACAGAATGATTTTTTTTTGTATATGAACAAAATGATTACGTCAAGGAAAATAAACCATAAATATATTTATATCTATCTATATATATAAATCTATCTGTGTTTATATATAAGCACACTTAACGTATCATGAAAGTGTCTCAAATACGCCCCGTTTGTGATGATATAGTTTGGTTTTTTTTTTCGATTTAAAAAAAAAGAATTAAACGAAACAATCTTTCAAGAAATGAATAAATGCATCAATTTGAAACAGTTGGCATGAACTTTTTTTTTAAAAATAATCAAGAATAACTTATAAGACTTTATGCGTTCGTGACATATATCAGTAAATGTCTGTAAATTCTGAAAATGAATCATACCATCCAATGTGATCAATTAGTTTTACGACATTTAATGTTTACAAAACATTTTCACCACAGACAATGAAAACACATTTTTTTACAGCTGCAGAAAATGCATGAACATGCTTAACTTTATTTTAGACTAATCCAGGAAGTTTATATAATTAATATTTCAAGTCCGTTAAACTCAACATTACAAAAAAAATGTCATTATGTTTACGTCCTGCAAGTACTACAAGAAAGGTTGTATGTTGTGTTATTCTGTTATGTCAGTTTTACATTCAATAAAAATGTAGTAATATAACGGGATGATTATATTGAATGGCCCGTACTTAGATACATCGATCAATCAGCCACGTGAAGAGGGGGGCGGCTTCTGCGCCCTGAGGGAAGCAGCATCTGCTGTGCCTCAAAATCTGAAATTACTCATTCGAATTCTACATTACTTTGATAAGTCTTTTTTTGTTATTATTATCAAGCAAATTGGATAGATTCTCAGCTTGGGACGGATGGCCGAGTATGCAGATACTCGACTATTGCCTTGAGAGTTCTGGGTTCGATCCTCGGTGAGACCCATGCAATTTTTTTCGGGTGAAATGTAGTGTAAGTCGTCCCACAAGTCCACCCAGCTTTAAATGGTCACCTGACTCAAGTTGGGGGAGTAATGGCGGCTGGGCGTTGTGCTAACCACACAATCCCTTTATGGCGCATATGTTATAGAAACAGGTGAATCCTACACTTCATCTGCCCTGGTGGCCTGTTAGGGCTAAGGGAACTTTTTTTTTATCTTGTAGCAGACATGGAGCGACATCTGTGTGGGTGTGAAGGCGTGCTTAAATACAGTACTACCTCAGTATTTAAATACAGTACTACCTCAGTACTTAAATACAGTACTACCTCAGTACTTAAATACAGTACTACCTCAGTACTTAAATACAGTACTACCTCAGTACTTAAATACAGTACTACCTCAGTACTTAAATACAGTACTACCTCAGTACTTAAATACAGTACTACCTCAGTAATTTGTTTAATATATTTTCCATTTTAAAAACTTTCAATCTTTAAATCCCCTTTATAAATTATATAAAATTGATAGATCCAAACTGTTCGACGTTTAAGGCGTTCGCATTTTGAAAAATGGGGAGCACAAAAACTCATCACATCCACAGTTGGTAATGTCAATACATTCACAAGCACTCACTACTGTCAATTTAGTTATCAGACCAAACCCATCAACTTGAATTGTGTCATAGTGAACAGTCTCCAGCCCCCCCCCCCCCTACTGTCTGCAGTTTCAGATCAGTGTGTCCAAGCACTGCCCACGGATATAAGGGGGACACCATACATATGACGATGGTAGTGGTCCAAGTAGTTTCTTCTTGCTGTCCTCTCAATAGAACATTTGTATCTCTTGTCTTTCTTTGTCCACTTGCAGTGTTTTAATAGGTCAATCGTGTCCCTGCCATGTCTTCCTGCAGCCAACGGTCTAAATAGTTCCATTATATTGCTGCCTATTCCTCCTGCAGTTATCTATAGAGGTCAAGCGTGTCCCTGCCATGTCTTCCTGCAGCCAATGGTCTAAATAGTTCCATTATATTGCGGCCTGTTCCTCCTACAGTTATCTATATAGGTCAAGCGTGACCCTTAGGTGATAACAAACAAATATTTTTATGAAACCACTTGCAATCGAGGAAATTTTATGTGTAATTCAAGAATATCAATCGCATTTTTGATTTTTTTTAAAAAAGTTCCCCCACCTCCCCCTTTTTCGGAAGAAAAAAGTGAAAAAATATTTTTTTTTTCAAAAAAAAAAATGACAAGTTTTTTGAAGCCTTATTCAAAAAGTAATAATAATAACTTATCAACTTTTATTAACAAATAAGATACAGATCAGTTAGTAATATGTACAGAATGTACAAGAAATGTATAAAACATATTTTTTCCTATGAACTTCAGATTCAAAAATTCAAATTTTCTCGAATTTGCATGAAGTTCCTCCATCAGTTTCACAGCACGTTCTTGCATTTTACCCTGATGAATGAGGTAAACAGTTCATTGAAGGACGCTTCACAAAGTGTTGCAAATGGAATTCAGCATTTGCCCATTCATAGCAGATGAAGTTGCAAGCAGGAGCGAGGATGTTGCGCCACTCTGGTATCAGAAATAATGCTATAATAGTATATATCGCATTAGAGTTCCATCTTGCCGAGTATAAATCTGGTAGTTTCTTGCAGCTGATGCGATGCCAACGTGAAGTTGCTTTGTAATGACGACATGCCTGACATAATTCATAAAAATAACTTGAAATCATTTCGCCATCCAGGGTTCTCGCCTGTGCTAACATCATCTGTCACAACGAGGCGGTAATCAGCCTGAAGAGTGGAACGTTTTGTGTTAATTTGTCAATGAAGGAATAGTTGAGTTTAAGTTTGCTCGTTGGCTCTTGAATAAGAAAATTCATGACATGTTTCAGAAGAAGGTCGAGTACATGATGCTGACAGTCAATACATTCTGGCTTCTGAAAGCCCTTGCTCAAGACATCATCCTGTATGAGCTTTACAATCCCGAGCAAACGACCAGTATTTACTGCAGTCGTGTCGCATATTATCACGCAAATATTTTCCCAAGCATCATATTCATCTATTAGTTGATGTAGTTCCTTGTGAATGGCCGCGGCAGAACCACTCTCACATTTAAGAATACCGAGTTTGATTTCGGTTGGCATATTTTTCAGCAGAACTACTTGATACTCTTCCCATTGAACTCTTTTACCATCAAACAGGAGACAATAGGGTTCTTTGCTTTGATGTTTTTGAAAAATTTTGGTCTTCATTTTCCGTCCTTCAGAGATTACTCGTTTCCAAACACCCGCCTGACTTGGAACCGGCACATCATGACCCTGTTCAGCAATGGTTGCAAGAACGTCATATGCTTTATGTGTAGAAATGTTTTTCAGTACTAGCAAATCCGCTGTTGTAGTGCTTGCTCTTTGGTATTTCGGTTTACATTCAGGACAAGATGACGTGGAAGAATAGTTAGTCGAGTCGGGTGAAGAGCAGAGGTTTCAGAATCCGAAGATTCTGAGACAGTTGTATGTGTTTGTGTAGCTTATAGACAGTTGTATGTGTTTGTGTAGGTTGTGAAAATTATTTGTATGTATTTGTGTAGGTTGTGAGACATTTGTATGTGTTTGTGTAGGTTGCGATTGAGAAGAGCTGGCTTGAGATTGAGTTTTGGATAGTCGGATTCGTTTTCTTGGCTGGATTGATTCTAAAAGGGCTTGTTTGACCATTGAATAACCAATCTTTCCTCCACTCTTAACTTGCCTCTGGTAGAGCTCTTTATCCTCCTTGCTTTTCCATTCTCCATTTACGTTGGTGACATCAAATAACTTAGAAAAGTGTTGTAGTAAATTTATCACACTGTTTCTTTTTGTTTTTGTCATATAAATCAAACGTACAATTGAGTTTCTTTCTGATTAGTGCGCTGGATAATCGTGGAAAGTCTAGAATTTCCCTCTAGATCAATTCTATATCCGTAATCATAATTTTGATTCGATCCAGTCGCCGTTTCTGGCTATTGAACAGAAAAGTGAAGTTTCCAAGAATTTGACGGTTTGTGGGCATCCGTGTGAGGTTGATTAGCTTTTCAACAGATGAAATTCTCGGATCC
>JAGDYQ010000061.1:3155780-3166407 GCA_021962125.1 Bulinus truncatus
TAAACAGCTAAATTTCAGCAATGCGGACGTGCGGACTGACTGTGGACCAATGTTGTAAGATTCTGCGGACGCGGATCATTGATAGAAATTCGCGGACGGACGCGGACGCTAAATTTCAAGATCTGCACACCTCTGGTAGAGACGTTTCAATTTGTGACGTCATGTCCCATTTTGTAATTCCGAATGATGAAATAACAGAGGGCGGAGGGAGATGGGAGGTTTTGATATCGTCTTATCAGTTCACAGATTTCTACCTGAACCTAGGTCCCGGGACCACCTGTGAGGGAAGCCATCTTTCTTAAACTACTCAGTTGTTTTTTTTTAATTTTTTTTTTTTATATTTTTGTTTTGAAACATTTTTACTCTCCAATCTTCACCTGAAAATTGTCTGATTCATCAAACCACGTGACTGACATTTATGCAGTCTAATCACGTCTGCCATACTTACCAGTCTCTGCTGCAGCTGATACAACAATAGTGTGCGTGTCGCATACAGTTTTTTGATTTTTCGAGTCAAATTATTTTAACCCTGCAACTTACTCGAAGAGTAACTGGCTAAATGACCTTCACCTCTATCCCTTTTCTATTCATTTTTTTTTCCTTTTAACCCTTACGAACTTATCTATTTTATTTCAAGAGTCTATCGGTAACAGGAATTTTAAATATTCTCGAAACAGACAGAAATGAAGAATTTCATTCAACTTTTCGGTTGCCAGATTTTTTATCGTTTTGAGATATTGTTGTTTTATTTTATTTTGTTAAAGGCCACATTGTATGGTAAGCAGATACAAAAATAAACCCATACATTTATTTTCTTTAGACAGTTACGCATTTAGAATAAAAATATATTTCAAGAAATCGGTCATAAAAGAGATTGACATTTTATAAAAAAAAAAGCATGTTTCTAAGACATACACATACGTCAAGACAGATGTATTAGTGTATGTGATGTATCAAGATTTATGTCGAATATCATCTCATTCAGTTTGAACAGATCTATGCATGTGTCGTAAAACATGTAATGTCAATATGATGTTTAAAGTTATATGTATAAAACTTGTGAAGTCTATATGATGTTTACAGTTATATGTTGAATGTAAAATCGCAAACATTTCACGCAGTTGGGTTTGAGGGAAAGGGGACGACATGCAAAATGATTAAATGGCCCGGGGGGGGGGAGCTTTTACAAATAGTATTACATTTTTCCCCCATCGATGGCCACTCATGCCACGATCATCGCGTGACCTATTTTGACGTCACTGATTTTAAGCATTGTAAGATTTCGGCCCACTAAGAATCACTGCTTAGAGGTGGCCTGAGCATTACGCGGGACGACGGGTGAGTGTAATTATTGGGGCCTTGGGTGAAAGTCATATATGAGGCTTGGAGAAAACATTTTGTTAAAGTTAGGTAACAAAAACCTTTTTAGGCGCGGGACATGGGGGTGGGTCGCCATAGTTGCCATCCCTAAGGCCGCCACTGCATTACCCAGAATAACTTTACACGGCAGATAAGAAGCAAACAACAACAGCAACCAACAAACAGTAACACTCAAAATAAAACAGTTATAGCCCATTGATTTACAATACAAACACTGCAGATAAAAGAAAACAACAGACAACTACAGATGCTGAGAGAATTAGTTCATACTCTCTACCCCCAACCATCAACGTTCAGTGCTCCCATAATTTACCTTTTCTATTCCTGGTGATTAAAATATTTATATGTTTCTTTACAACTCATTGCATCGACAAAATTTGAACATATTTTTCATTTAAAAAAAATGTAAATCAGTTCTTATATAAAATACAAATTATAGATCTCAAAGTAAGAAAATGGTAACCCCAAATATGGTGTTTACATAACACTACCCCGCCGTTTGCACCCGCCTGTTAATTTATATCACTTCACGAAAGCACGGACTGGACAGTTTGTGTGTGTGTGGGTGGGTGTGTTAGTTTGTGTGTACATCATGATTATTGGATTGCAATCATGCTCGGAATAGTTCAAAAAGGAAAAAAAAATGTTCTTCAGAAAAAGTTTCGAAAATTGGCATTCATGTATATATTTAAATGTAGAATATAAACAGAGCACGGTCCATCATTCTAGATTAGTCCCAAGTCTTTCTTTCGTTGGTCCCAAGTTTTTCTTTCGTTGGTCCCAAGTTTTTCTTTTGTTGTCCCAAGTTTTTCTTTTGTTGTCCCAAGTTTTTCTTTCGTTGTCCCAAGTTTTTCTCTAATTAGTCCCAAGTCTTTCTTTCGTTGTTCCCAAGTTTTTCTTTCGTTGGTCCCAAGTTTTTCTTTCGTTGGTCCCAAGTTTTTCTTTCGTTGGTCCCAAGTTTTTCTTTCGTTGTTCCCAAGTTTTTCTTTCGTTGGTCCCAAGTTTTTCTTTCGTTGTTCCCAAGTTTTTCTTTCGTTGGTCCCAAGTTTTTCTTTCGTTATTCCCAAGTTTTTCTTTCGTTGTTCCCAAGTTTTTCTTTCGTTGTTCCCAAGTTTTTCTCTAATTGGTCCCAAGTCTTTCTTTCGTTGTTCCCAAGTTTTTCTTTCGTTGTTCCCAAGTTTTTCTTTCGTTGTTCCCAAGTTTTTCTCTAATTGGTCCCAAGTCTTTCTTTCGTTGTCCCAAGTTTTTCTTTCGTTGTCCCAAGTTTTTCTTTCGTTGTCCCAAGTTTTTCTTTCGTTGTCCCAAGTTTTTCTTCGTTGTCCCAAGTTTTTCTTTCGTTGTCCCAAGTTTTTCTTTCGTTGTCCCAAGTTTTTCTTCGTTGTCCCAAGTTTTTCTTTAGTTGTCCCAAGTTTTTCTTTCGTTGTCCCAAGTTTTTCTTTTGTTGTTCCCAAGTTTTTCTTTCATTGTCTCAAGTTTTTCTTTCGTTGTTCCAAGTTTTTCTCTAATTGGTCCCAAGTCTTTCTTTCGTTGGTGGTTTTGAAGTTTTATCGAACGTGGATCCTTTTTCTTTTAATTTGCCCCAACTTCCTTAGGTTTAATAAAGTCATATCTCTGTAGTCCCCTAGTCGCCACCATTACCCAAAAGTCTCTTTTGCACAATGATATCCACTCAAGTTTTAAATTTCTGCAAAGGCAATTTGAAAAAAAAAATTGACTTAGAATACATGCAAAAGATATTTTAAAAAAGACCAAGCATGTATCAAGCTGTTGGGATGGGGGTGGTGGTGGTGGTGAAGAATTTGTGAGACATTCAATATATTGTTTAAATATAGGAACATATAGGACAATAAGATTTTATAAAGAAATATTAATTGGAAATGTTTCAGTGAAGACACAATTTACATTGCTGAGAACGTCATTCTAACCTAAATAATTTTGGACGGATAACAAAAACCTTTCAATTATTTTTAACTTATCACTTATAAAGTTACTTATTGTTACTAGCATAATTGATCATTTCTGAAGTTACTAATTGTGACTTGTATAACTTATAACTTCTGAGGTTACAAATTGTGACTTGTATAACTTATAACTTCTGAAGTTACAAATTGTGACTTGTATAACTTATAACTTCTGAAGTTACTAATTGTGACTAGAAAAACTTATAACTTCTGAAGTTACTAATTGTGACTAGTATAACTTATAACTTCTGAAGTTACCAATTGTGACTTGTATAACTTATAACTTCTGAAGTTACTAATTGTGACTAGTATAACTTATACCTTCTGAAGTTACTAATTTTGACTAGTATAGCTTATAACTTCTGAAGTTACTAATTGTGACTAGTATAACTTATAACTTCTTAAGCTACTATTGTGACTAATATAACTTATAACTTCTGAAGTTACTAATTTTGACTAGTATAACTTATAACTTCTGAAGTTACTAATTGTGACTAGTATAACTTATAACTTCTGAAGTTACTAATTGTGACTAGTATAGCTTATAACTTCTGAAGTTACTAATTGTGACTAGTATAACTTATAACTTCTGAAGTTACCAATTGTGACTTGTATAACTTATAACTTCTGAAGTTACTAATTTTGACTAGTATGACTTATAACTTCTGAAGTTGCTAATTGTGACTATTATGACTTATAACTTCTGAAGTTACTAATTGTGACTAGTATAACTTATACCTTCTGAAGTTAATAATTTTGACTAGTATAACTTATAACTTCTGAAGTTAATAATTTTGACTAGTAAAACTTATAACTTCTGAAGTTACTAATTGTGACTAGTATAACTTATAACTTCTGAAGTTACTAATTGTGACTAATATAACTTATAACTTCTGAAGTTACTATTTTTGACTAGTATAACTTATAACTTCTGAAGTTACTAATTGTGACTAGTATAACTTATAACTTCTGAAGTTACTAATTGTGACTAGTATAACTTATAACTTCTGAAGTTACTAATTATGACTTGTATATAACTTCTGTAGTTACTAATTGTAACTTTATAACTTATAACTTCTGAAGTTACTAATTGTGACTAGTATAACTTATAACTTCTGAAGTTACTAATTATGACTTGTATAACTTATAACTTCTGTAGTTACTAATTGTGACTTGTATAACTTATAACTTCTGAAGTTACTAATTGTGACTAGTATAACTTATACCTTCTGAAGTTACTAATTTTGACTAGTATAGCTTATAACTTCTGAAGTAACTAATTGTGACTAGTATAACTTATAACTTCTTAAGCTACTAATTGTGACTAATATAACTTATAACTTCTGAAGTTACTAATTTTGACTAGTATAACTTATAACTTCTGAAGTTACTAATTGTGACTAGTATAACTTATAACTTCTGAAGTTACTAATTGTGACTAGTATAACTTATAACTTCTGAAGTTACTAATTGTGACTAGTATAACTTATAACTTCTGAAGTTACCAATTGTGACTTGTATAACTTATAACTTCTGAAGTTACTAATTTTGACTAGTATGACTTATAACTTCTGAAGTTGCTAATTGTGACTATTATGACTTATAACTTCTGAAGTTACTAATTGTGACTAGTATAAGTTATAACTTCTGAAGTTAATAATTTTGACTAGTAAAACTTATAACTTCTGAAGTTACTAATTGTGACTAGTATAACTTATACCTTCTGAAGTTACTAATTGTGACTAATATAACTTATAACTTCTGAAGTTACTATTTTTGACTAGTATAACTTATAACTTCTGAAGTTACTAATTGTGACTAGTATAACTTATAACTTCTGAAGTTACTAATTGTGACTAGTATAACTTATAACTTCTGAAGTTACTAACTGTGACTAGTATAACTTATAACTTCTGAAGTTACTAATTATGACTTGTATATAACTTCTGTAGTTACTAATTGTAACTTTATAACTTATAACTTCTGAAGTTACTAATTGTGACTAGTATAACTTATAACTTCTGAAGTTACTAATTATGATTTGTATAACTTATAACTTCTGTAGTTACTAATTGTGACTAATATCTTCTACTGGTGTCCCGATAATAATACAACGGGTTCAATGAAGGTCAAGTGATCTCCTTGAAACATAGACTTTGTTAAAATATTGTATGGAATTTTGGACTTTGTTAAAATATTGTATGGAATTTTGGACTTTGTTAAAATATTGTATGGAATTTTGGACTTTGTTAAAATATTGTATGGAATTTGGAAAAAAAAACATTTTAATTTTGTTTTATATAATTTCATTTTGAGCATTTCATTATTAAAAATCTTTTCTCCGTTTATTTTTTTTTTGTTTAATTAGTTGTGAAGCTATTTTTTAATACAATACATAATCTGATAAATGCTAAATTTTTTTGATGTAAGGCGACGAAAACAACCGAAACTTTAGGGAATTATCTTACTCAGATTGAACGACAGGCTACGTCCGGCTGATTTTCTGTTTTAATTTTGGTCAACCTGTATTCTATTATATCAATAACAGAGATATGTCTTGGTTTATGACACTCATCTCCAAATCTCATTTTACTTTCAACAAGTGTGTGAGGAATCAAGGGTAGACCACTACGCGCAAGCAATCGAGAGCCACAAAACGAACATGAATGATTCTCTCCCATTTGCTGGTCAGGATATTTTTCTCACTAGATTTGGATAATTGAAAAAAATGTATTTTTTAAAAAAAGGCCGTGGCTTGAATGATTGACTGTTAAAAATCTGGTCACTTGTTTATCATTATTTTAAAACAGAAAGAAGTGAGAGGCGTGGTGAAATAGGGAAAAGAAAAAAAATTCAAACAAATGGGCGTCGTAGCTTGCCATTTATTTTCTAGACAAATAACAGACCAAACGTACAAATAAAAGTGTCAATATTTATGTTTGGCTGTTTCTTTAAACTTAGATTAACAAATGTGTTTGTATGTGTGTGTGTGTGTGTGCGTGTTGCATTCTGCACAGAGAAAACTAAGTGGACTCTGATACAGTTTTAATAATGATAACAAAAAACCTTTTAATATTCAAACACTCTTAATTGTGTCTGTCTTTCTGTCTGTCTGTCCATACATCTATCCTGGTCTGTCTGTCAAACTGTCTAATATATCTATCTCTTTACCGTTTTTCTGTCTACGAAAATAAACATATGTACTACATTTTGATTCAGTTTGTTACTGTTATTATTCTTACTTTGACGTTATACAACCCACTTATTTTTGTTTTAAGTATATAATAGACAGCACGAAATGAATGGTATATTCTGTCTCCTGCAAACATCAAAGTATATAATGTACAGTTTGACACGAATGGTATATTCTGTCTCCTACAAACTTCAAAGTTTTTTTTTTCCTTGTGCAAAGGAAACCATCACTGCACTAATTCTAGAACTTCCATAAAGTGTCAAAGAAGTTCGTTATTGCTCAGCAAAGTATAATGTGGGAATGATTGAAAGCAACAAATTTCAGAAACTAAATTACTTCTTATTCAATAATGCACACAGCTTTAAGCACTTAATAATGCACTGTACACATTTTTAAGCACCTTATAATGCAATGCACACAGTTTTTGTGTAGGTCTGTACTCAGGGTGATGTATAAAGGTGTATATCTTTTTTTGGCGCAGTACTTTACTGAGTGCTGAATTAGAATATTTAGTTGTATTAAACCTGAATATAATGTTGTACTCTGTCTGAATGATATGTAACACAACAGTATAAAGTATGAATGCTTTGTTGTATTGTCCTACAAATCTATAGTCTGAACGTTATATTTTTTTGTCGTACCTATCTATAGTCTGAATGATGTATTGTATACAGCAAGGAGGTAAATCTTGTTACCAACTTTAATATTTATAAATGGACCTGGTGCAGATCTCTACTGAACAACCAAAAGTGCGACCCATCCGTTACATTCCTATTGTCAGGCCTGTTGATTATGTTGTTATCTATTGTTAATAATGTTTTAAACAGTGGAAATGAAATGTACAGATACGATTGATTGTTAAATCATTTACAGTCGTGGTATCATGTTGTTATAACATGTTGAAGACCGCTGTCATAGTAACTGATATACATATATCATTGACGAATTATTTTTTTATTTGTTAACTTTCATCTATTCAACAGCGGTGATCTGTTGAAGACTCCCCCCTCAGATATGAGTAAAGACAGTATCACCAGAAATGGGATCAAATCGAACTTGAACTTTGTCAGATCGATGACGCTGACTCCATCAAACAGCATTCCAAACCACGGCCCTGACTCACCTTCACCCTCACATCCGGGCGCTGACGCCAGGCAGACGCCACCGCCAATAATCAAACAGCATTCCGATGTTCCGTTTCATTTCCCGCCATCACTCATTCTCGACATCCCTGAAACAGGGTCCCCCCCTGCACAGGGGTGCACACGGGCGTCGACACCTGAGGTGCCGCCAGTGCTTCCTGTGGAGACGTCAGATCTCAGTGAAAATTGTATTACAGCCAATAATCGCACGAAATTGGACGTTCAGAAAACAGACTTAAACAGCAACCCCAACCCCGCTTTTGATAAATTTGTATACACCGGGCTAAAATCTAAACGACATAGCATCGGGTCACTGGGGTCCGAACTAATGGGCCATGATGCTATGGCCGTTGACCTTTTACCAAACAATACGAAATTATCGTCCGACCCAAGTTTTGACCAATCGGCGTTAACCTTGCAAGCGGTGAGCTCTATTCTTTCTTCGGTCGATAGGAGAGGAGGCGGGACTCAAGCAGACTACGGCCAGATCAATAGCTCATATGGTCAGGCGTCCGGCACCGACTTCAGCAGGTCATCTAGGGACAGCCTGACCAGTTCAAACAACCATGATAAGACAGGCACTCATGCGGAGCAGACGAGCAGGTTCTTGATCCCGCCCTGCATTTTCAACGTGCCCAAGACACGGAGCGAGTCGGCCCTCAGCAGCCTTACCACGCCCAACGTCATAGACCCCAGAGTGAACTCCTCCTTTAATAACCTGGCTCCGCCAACGGACCTCATTTCATCCCACCCACGAAGAGATTCTGCCTGGACAGCTGAGGTTTTATCCATCGAAATTCAAGTGGATTACGTCATGGATCCAGCCGAGCTTTGGGGGAGTGGAGTTATCCAAAAAACGCCAAAAAAGGTAGGAACCATATTTTTGTCTGCATACTAAATACTAAGTTAACAGTTAAGTTTCCGTCCACAGATGTACCCCCTTACCACAACATTGGACATTTATTTGTCGCATTCGTCTTTTGACATGCAAACCAAAATTTTTAATATCAGACAACAAAAACTTCATCAGACTGAAAGATAATTTATTTTGGGTTAAGGAATCATTTGAAAAATATCAGAGTTAATTTGTAATATCTAAATTGAAATAAAAAAAATAAAAAAAAAAACAACTAAATATGAAACTTATTAATTACGATCAAATTATAAATCCACTAACAGATCTTTGATGGGATATTATTCTTTTGAATATTTGGATTTATTTCAACTGTTTAAAAAAGAAAGGGGCACAACTAAAGAAGAACCATCACTCTGTGCTACAATTTGTTGTTTCAAACTACTGATCAAGAAAGATTTCAAAACAGGAGCAGAAATGGAATGGGATTAAATTAAAAACACATTATATTTCACAATTAAATTACTCTTAACAGGCCAGATACTATCAGATACAACCATATAGTATCAGACACTGCCATATACTTACTATCGGATACTGCTATATACTATCAGATACTGCCATATACTATCAGATCTGTTCAAGGGTGTATTAGGAGCCATATAAGGATCAATTCAGATATGTATTGGCTCCAAGCAAACGTAGCCTACCTGTCAGTGCCTTGACAACTTCGTATTTCACAGTCGTGGTAAAACTCAGCGGGGTGTCCTCATGCTGCTTTTTGAGCCTCATGCGGCCCTTCGTTGAATTTAGTGCCGCTCCTATTGAACCAGTTTTAACTCTGTCATTTCACTGATGTTTATTAATTGACTGTTGTGGCTCTTTAAGAGCATTTTTCACTCTCCTTCCACACACTTAATAAAAAAAAACCCAAAATGATGCTGTCATCCACTCCTATTCTATTCTATTCTATTCTCTATTCTATTCATTATTTTCATTTTTGACAAGTCCCAGTATCGCCATTATTCCTCAAAGAAACAATTTGTGTAAGATGGCTTGCCTACGAAGATTCGAATCCCCTCAAAGAAACACTGTGTGTAAGATAGCTAGCCTACGAAGATTCGAACCCCTCAAAGAAATACTGTGTGTAAGATAGCTAGCCTACGAAGATTCGAACCCCTCAAAGAAATACTGTGTGTAAGATAGCTAGCCTACGAAGATTCGAACCCCCCCCCATAATCTACCCATCTTCGATCTGTTTCTAAACTTAAACTCCAAGTAAATCACCGCCGTGACTAATTAAACCATTGAACTTCACATCCCATGTCCTGGGGCAATCCTTTAGATTTCTTTTAGTTGAAGGGAGGGGGGGGGGAAGTACTTGCTTCCACTTTCTTTGATTTAAATAAAATTAAATAATTAGTAAACATAAATCACATATAGAACATACAAACGCGTACCCTGAAACAACACATACATTTGTTGACAATTAGTCAAGTGATTTAACTATAGACAAACATCAAAATTGACAGAAACCACTGAGACATATATAATAAGTTCCCTTAACCCAAAAGGACCATCCGGACAATTTAGATCTTTACTTCCCCAACGTAAGTCAGGTTCGCATTTAAAGCTGGGCAAAACTGGTGGGACTTAAACCAACTTAAACTAGGACCTGGAATAATTATGACAGAGGATTTAACACAAGACTCTTAGGTCGATAGTCAAGCATCTATGCCACTCGGCCAACAGTCGTAATATTCATTTTACCTTTCAGAATCGATTGTTGAATTCACGGTGCTGGGGGAAGGGGAGGAGGTGCCAAAAGACATCAGTTGTGTCGTAAGTCGTAATGAGCTCAATAGTTTTTCAACTGTTCACCCTGTGGAGTGTGTGAGTCTGTCAGATCCATTGACGGAGTAGTTTTACACATTATTTTTTTAACCTGGTCATTAGTCAGTGATACGCAGGTAATTGTTTGGTCATTAACTTGAAACATGTTCTGCTTGGCTAACCCTTCTCTCTACTCTGTCTTCTTTTGTTACTATTGTTTAAAAAAAAATTCCCTTCTTCTACTAAGTCACCACTCTTCTATTTT
>JAGDYQ010000061.1:3166907-3183737 GCA_021962125.1 Bulinus truncatus
TGTACTTCGTTCAGTTAGTGTTGCTCAGTGTCTATAGGTAAGTGTATCTATGTGGCATTGTCTATGTAGTGGAGTGTCTATGTGGCAGTGTATATGTGGCAACGATGTCTCCTATGGTAGTGTCTATATTGGCCTATGTTGTCTATGTGGTAGTGTCTATATGGTGGTGTACTATGGTGGCAGTGTCTATATGGTAGTGTCTATGTGGTAGTGCCTATGTGGCAGTGTCTATATAGTAGTGTCTATGTGGTAGTGTCTATGTGGCAGTGTCTATATGGTAGTGTCTATGTGGTTGTGTCTATGTGGCAGTGTCTATATTGACAGTGTCTATGTGGTAGTGTCTATGTGGTAGTGTCTATATGGTAGTGTCTATATGGTAGTGTCTATGTGGTGGTGTCTATGTGGAAGTGTCTATGTAGCAGTGTCTATGTGGCAGTGTCTATATGGTAGTGTCTATGTGGCATTGTCTATGTGGTAGTGTCTGTGTGGCAGTGTCTATGTGGCATTGTCTATATGGTAGTGTCTATGTGGTAGTGTCTATGTGGCAGTGTCTATATGGTAGTGTCTATGTGGTAGTGTCTATGTGGTAGTGTCTATATTAGCAGTGTCTATGTGGTAGTGTCTATATTGGTAGTGTCTATGTGGCAGTGTCTATGTGGTAGTGTCTATATGGTAGTGTCTATATGGTAGTGTCTATATTAGCAGTGTCTATGTGGTAGTGTTTATGTGGTAGTGTCTATGTGGTAGTGTCTATGTGGCAGTGTCTATGTGGTAGTGTCTATGTGGTAGTGTCTATATGGTAGTGTCTATATTAGCAGTGTCTATGTGGTAGTGCTATATTAGCAGTGTCTATGTGGTAGTGTCTATGTGGTAGTGTCTATGTGTCAGTGTCTATGTGGTAGTGTCTATGTGGTAGTGTCTATGTGGCAGTGTCTATGTGGTAGTGTCTATGTGGTAGTGTCTATGTCATAGTGTCTATGTGGTAGTGTTTATGTGGTAGTGTTTATGTGGTATTGTGTAGGTCAGATTGTCACATATCGCCAATGACTACTATAAAGACAAGAATTGCTTGTTGTTGTCAGGTTGAAATATTTACACCAGATTCGGACACCATTGATTATCTTGATATACTGTAATATCATGGTCACCAAGAAAGGGTCAAACTTGGCTATAAATGGTTCATTAGTTCCTGTTCTGGAATCTATCTACAATTCTACTTATGTAAGGAGCTTAGTAATATTTTTTATACTTTTTTGTTATAAATCTACATTTATTTCTAAATATATAAATTATGTTTTTGAATGTACACATTTCTACTTTGATTTCTACAACTCTATGTTACAAATGTACACATTTCTACTTTGATTTCTACAACTCTATGTTACAAATGTACACATTTTTACTTTGATTCTACAACTCTATGTTACAAATGTACACATTTCTACTTTGATTTCCACAACTCTATGTTACAAATGTACACATTTCTACTTTGATTTCCACAACTCTATGTTACAAATGTACATTTTCTGAACTTTAATTCTACTTTAACTCTATGTACATTTTACTTTGATTTCTACAACTCTATGGTACAAATGTACATTTTCACTTTGATTTCCTAGCTCTACTGTTACAAATGTACATTTCTACTTTGATTCCACAACTCTATGTTACAAGTATGCACATTTCTTGATTTCCGCAACTCTATGTTACAATTTGATTTCCACAACTCTATGTTACAAATATACACATTTTTATTTTGATTCTACAACTCTATGTTACAAATGTACACATTTCTACTTTGATTTCCACAACTCTATGTTACAAATGTACACATTTTTACTTTGATTCTACAACTCTATGTTACAAATGTACACATTTCTACTTTGATTTCCACAACTCTATGTTACAAATGTACACATTTCTACTTTAATTTCCACAACTCTATGTTACAAATGTACACATTTCTACTTTGATTCTATAAATTCTATTACAAAGAAAGTTTATCCAATAATGGCCATAACCAGGATTTCTTCGACTATTAGCAGGCCCCTGACATTCTAGTTGACCCATTCTAGATGACCCCTGACATTCTAGATGACCCCTGACATTCTAGATGACCCCTGACATTCTAGTTAACACCTCCGTCATAAGCTGCGTAATTTTCTGACAGATTACTGAGAGCGAAGTGGCCATGGAAGCAGATTAAGGTTGGCCCAGTGTTGAAGAAAACTATGGGGGCCCATTAGAGATCAGAATAATATAAATGAATTCCAGGATTTGATGACAGGAACAGGTCCAAAATGAATTCCAGGATTTGATGACAGGAACAGGTCCAAAATGAATTCCAGGATTTGATGACAGGAACAGGTCCAAAAAGAATTCCAGGATTTGATGACAGGAACAGGTCCAAAATGAATTCCAGGATTTGATGACAGGAACAGGTCCAAAATGAATTCCAGGATTTGATGACAGGAACAGGTCCAAAATGAATGCCAGGATTTGATGACAGGAACAGGTCCAAAATGAATTCCAGGATTGATGACAGGAACAGGTCCAAAATGAATTCCAGGATTTGATGACAGGAACAGGTCCAAAATGAATTCCAGGATTTGATGACAGGAACAGGTCCAAAATGAATTCCAGGATTTGATGACAGGAACAGGTCCAAAAAGAATTCCAGGATTTGATGACAGGAACAGGTCCAAAATGAATTCCAGGATTTGATGACAGGAACAGGTCCAAAATGAATGCCAGGATTTGATGACAGGAACAGGTCCAAAATGAATTACAGGATTTGGTGACAGGAACAGGTCCAAAATGAATTCCAGGATTGATGACAGGAACAGGTCCAAAATGAATTTCAGATTTGATGACAGGAACAGGTCCAAAATGAATTCCAGGATTTGATGACAGGAACAGGTCCAAAATGAATTCCAGGATATGATGACAGGAACAGGTCCAAAATGAATTCCAGGATTTGATGACAGGAACAGGTCCAAAGTGAATTCCAGGATTGATGACAGACAGGAAGTGAAGTTAAAAAAAACTCATATGGAAAAAGACAACAACTCCGCCTAATAAAATCTCGTCTGCTTTAAAAATTTACACAATTATTTCTACATACAATAGTTGTACTTATAGTTCGGAAGAGTTGTACTTATAGATAGGAAGAGTTGTTCTTATAGATAGGAAGATTTGTACTTATAGATATAAAAAGTTGTACATCAATACATTTCAATGAAATGGTCATCTTATTATTTAGAATGACCGTGCTATCATCGCCTTGGGTACTGTTAACAACAGTGGAGCGAATCTTACCAGCAACACACCCAGCACCATAACTGTGACGTATGAGGCAGTGATGATAGAGAACCCCAGTACAGTACACAATAAGGTGAGTTGGAGTTTTTGTTGTTGTTTACTTTGACGAATGTTTTATAGTCGAATTACATTTTCTTAACCTGTTTAAAGATCGATTTGGGTTGAATAAGCAGGGCTGGGGAGCCGGTGTCGTGTCGGTGTGGGCAGTTTTTGCCGGTGTCGGTGTTGGCGTTTGTACTTTGCCCGGTGTCGGTGTCGGCCTTTGCACTTTGTCCGGAGTCGGTGTCGGCATTTGTACTTCGTCCGGTGTCGGTGTCGGTGCAAAAAACTTGTCCCCCAAAACGTGAGAGAAAAAATACCAGAAATTTAATTAAATAATCCAGAACAACGTCAGATAGTTCTTAGCAAACCTTTAGTTTAAGTATTCATCAGGTTCTTTTTTTCTTTTTAAATAAATACTTGGTAAATATGTTTATCAACAAATCTATTATTTTCCAAAGCGAAATCCTCTACAGTACAACGACTTGTCAACTAGGGAATTGTCGGTTTTTAAAAACCGGCGGCAGAAAAACTTTTTTTTTGACGATTCTCGAAGCATACGACAAACGGTTTTTCGGGATTTAAAAGCCGCTTTTAGCCGAGAACAAATCAATTAGTAAACAAGCAATTAAACCTGTTCCATTCTGGACACAGGACGTGTTAGCGCATTTTCGTGTTATGTATCAGTACGTATGCTATCTTTCAGTAAATATTTGTAAATTTTGGAAATGTTTATAAATTCAATTGTGTAATGCATATATCTGTAAAAAAAAATTATAAAGACGTTTCTTTATATTTGAAAAAAAATTATTTTCTCTTAAATCTAACTACAAGTGGTTTGTGGTCGCTGAAATTGGACTCATAATTGAAAACATTCGAAATTGTAGTCATTTAATCGTCCGAAAACTCCGTCAATTGTTGCATAGCTCTGATACTTTCAATTAAACTCAGAACACAACCTACTATTTCATTTGATGAGTTTCTTAATAAATCTTGGTGAAACTACGTGCTGCAGTATTTCGCACCAAATGAACGGGTTATTGAACGTACAAGCTGTATATATAATATATAAGCCCCTTAGGAGCCCTGAAGCCCGGCCCTCAGAGGTCCTATCGCAAAATGAACTTTTGATGTACACATGGCAGGCCAAGACCTACAAAATGATATATACATCATGGGTCTAGGACTTATAGTTGCTGAGATATAGCGCTCCTTTATTAATATAGCTTATATAGTAAAAAACGGTACTAAGGCCCCTTTTACGGCCCTGAGAGGTCAGATCGCGAAATGGAAAAAAGTCATTTCTTGGCAGGCCAAGACCTACAAAATGATATATATATCATGGGTCTAGGAGATCTAGGGTGATGACGGACGGACGGACAGACAGACAAAACGGGGACCTACAATGATACTGTGTCACATATATATTTAGATAACGTTATTTAGACAGAGAATTCTAGTTGACCCCTGACATTCTAGTTGACCCCTGACATTCTAGTTGACCCCTGACATTCTAGTTGACACCTCCGTCATAAGCTGCGTAATTTTCTGACAGATTACTGAGAGCGAAGTGGCCTTGGAAGCGACGACGAAAACAAAAACAACAAAGTCCATTATGCGTACAACTAATCCAGTTGAAACGAGTCTACGTGTTATCGCTGGCGATGTGCTGATAACGAACTCACTGCATCAACAGACCTGGGGTTCTCCACTTCTTCTGTCCGTCCTCTCCGTCCTCTTCATCGGATCTCCTGTTCGATCTGTTCTTTCGTTGTCCCTTGTTCGTCCGTCGGATGTCTTGATTGTCAATGAATCACAGCACAGTTCCTTTTATAGGTAGTCTCACCTACGCTGAATCCATCGTTTTCCCGCCAAAACTGAGGGTGAATGTCATTGCGTGGGATTCTAAGGGCAGGTAGCTAATACCAATATTTCATCACTTGTACTAAGGTGGGGTAGAACGACCGAAATAACAATGTGTAGGCGTACATAAGTCGTGATTGCATCATTCATCTCGGGGCAGGGGTGCGACCCGGGGGGGGGTATGAAGCAGATGAAGCAGAGTTATAACAATGTATTAAACAAATATACTTCACTATAGCGCAATATATTTAATCAGGAAACAATTATGACAACAATCAAGAGTCGTAAGATGGCATGTTTCTGACACGTGTTAAGGCATGATAGACTGCCAAAAACCATTCTTCAAGGAAATGGCCGTCAAATTCGGAATAATGGTTGTTAGCCTGTTTGAACACAAACAAATGTGTCAAAATGTCACTAGTTTAATGATGCAAGTATAACACAGGTGTTGTTTTTTATATACGAATTGTGTTTGGAAGAGAATATTTATAAAATTACTGTACAACCTTCTTGGTTTTCTCCGTAACTGACCAAGCCATTCATCCCAGTTTACTGTTCGCATATGACCACACCATTCACCCAAGCGTACTGTTCGCATCTGACCAAACCATTCACCCCATCATACTGTTCGCATCCGAACACACCATTCACCCCAGCATACTGTTCGCATCTGACCAAACTATTCACTCCAGCATACTGTTCGCATCTCACCACACCATTCACCCCATCTGACCAAACCATTCACCCCATCATACTGTTCACATCTGACCAAACCATTCACCCCAGCATACTGTTCGCAACTGAGCAAACCATTTACCTCAGCGTACTGTTCACAACTGACCAAATTATTCATCCTAGCATACTGTTCGCATCTGACCAAACCATTCACGCCAGCATACTGTTTGTAACTGATCAAACCATTCACCCCATCATATTGTTCGCATCTGACCAAACCATTCATCCCATCGTACTGTTCGCAACTGAGCAAACCATTCACACCAGCGTGCTATTCGCATCTAACCAAACCATTCACCCCATCATACTTTTCGCAACTGACCAAACCATTCACCCCATCATACTGTTCGCAACTGAGCAAACCATTCACCCCATCATATTGTTCGCATCTGACCAAACCATTCATCCCATCGTACTGTTCGCAACTGAGCAAACCATTCACACCAGCGTGCTATTCGCATCTAACCAAACCATTCATCCCATCATACTTTTCGCAACTGACCAAACCATTCACCCCAGTTTACTGTTCGCATCTGACCAAACCATTCATCCCATCGTACTATTCGCAACTGAGCAAACCATTCACACCAGTGTGCTATTCGCATCTAACCAAACCATTCACCCCAGTTTATTGTTCGCTACTGACCAAATCATTCACTCTAGCGTACTGGTTAATATTTCCAATCAATCAAATAATAAAATCGCTACTTCGGAATTTGTTATAAAGTTTCATAGTTATTTCTGATATTTTTGTAGTCTATTTCATTACAATAAAATTTAAATACATCACATTGTACTTCGTCTTAATACATTGTATACATTTTATCATCAAATAAAATAATGTATGTTTAATAATTGTGTGTAAAACTGTTTTTTTATAATTGTGTATTGTGTATTTGTATGTATTTAAAAGTGTTGTTTACACACGAATAAAATACTCCCAATTTATTTCTCATTTCCAAAACATGAATTCGCAAAAACAAAAATAAGGACTATAAATGTAAACTGATGAAATAATACATTTCTGAAATAATACATTTCTGAAATAATACATTTCTGAAATAATAGATTTCTGTCTGATCTCTAATCAAAGGAATACTGGGTGAGTGTTGGAGCTGAATTCAATAACGAAAACGATGTGTGGGTTGGACAAGCCAGTTTTATAACCAACACAACCAATGACACCTCAGTGAGTATAGTTTTATAACCAACACAACCAATGACACATCAGTGAGTATAGTTTTATAACCAACACAACCAATGACACCTCAGTGAGTATAGTTTTATAACCAACACAACCAATGACACCTCAGTGAGTATAGTTTTATAACCAACACAACCAATGACACCTCAGTGAGTATAGTTTTATAACCAATACAACCAATGACACCTCAGTGAGTATAGTTTTATAACCAACACAACCAATGACACCTCGGTGAGTATAGTTTTATGACAACTTAGTGAGTACATATTTTTAACACAACCAAAACTAAAAACATAAGCATAAGTGCCCAACTAGATATAAAGATTGTTTTTATTTAGGCAACGTATCAACTAATGTTAAGACACATTTAGCCAGGTTAATTTTCCCACGCTTTTAATAATGCTAATTTAAATACATATTTGTATGATATAAGGGATTCATTTGACTATTTAGGGCATTTTGATAAAATAGTTCTTTTAAGCTTTTATTCTTTTTTGAACCTTTTAGTTCTAACATAATTCCATCTAATTTGGTCTGTCTACATCACATTATGGACGAAAAAAAAAAGTTTGTGCAATATGTCACACTTATGCAACTGTGCAGTATTTCCGTATTTATTTTTACCTGACAATCTCAATGCGTATTTTTGCCCATTATTAACATTACTAAAAAGTAATTAGCTTCCTATATCTAAAAGAAGATTATTAAAATCGTGTATTGTCATGCAGAAACTACACATGTGCCAAATCTAATGTTTCTCATTTCTTATTAAATTAGAATAGGTCCCCCAAGTCAGTTACATCATTTACAGACAAACATTACCATCCAAACACAAAACCCAACCACAGAAAGTAAAACTAATTAGAAGCTTATAAAAGCACATTTATTTTTCTACAAATAGATAAAGTACTTAAACGTCAGTTAATTAAAGAACATAATCTGTCATACAAAGTTAAGTAAAGAATATAATCTGTCGTACAAAGCTAATTAAAGAATATAGCAATCTGTAATACAAAGCTAAACAAAAGGCTAATGTATGTCATACAAAGTAACGTATGGTACATAATGCAAGTCATACACAGCTAAGTATACTACACAATATCTACCATAGAAAGTTAAGAATAATTACAACCAAATGTCTGTCATAGAGGGTTACGTATACTACATAGTGTCTGTCACAGACAATTAAGGATAGTAGATAATGTCTGACAGACACATTATTGTCCTGTTTTCTTTAGGCCTTTATCGCCGTGACACAAGCCCAGCCACAGGCCAACGTTTCAGGGCCGAGTACCATGGTCATCGGTTCATCTGCGTTGTTTACTCTGGACCTGGCCATCATGTATCCTGTGATGGACATCAAGATGGACGTGTTCGCCCCCATCAACTTCACGGACGTCATGAGTATCTGCGACGCTAAGATCATCAGCGTCAGTGATGCGTACGCCTGTGGCTTCAGTGACCTGTCCACCTTCACACCAAAATATTCAGCAGAGGGCAATACAGTGGGCAACAAGAGAATGACCATGCACCTAGGACGACCAATCAACAAATGTAAGAATGATACACGTTCAAACAAAACCAACCACTTTTTTTTACATTTAAATCCTTCTTACGTAATTAGATTCAAGGCATAAGTACCTTTGGTAGCTCCAGACAAAAATGCTGTGTAAGACGTCGTTAGCTAATCCCACACCCATACTAATGTATTACAACTCGGGCCCTTCCCCCCCCAAAAAAAAACAACAACTGTTGGTCATTTTAGATTAGGATAATCATAACTGTCCTCAGGTATGTGTGAAGTGCTTGTAGACATTGGTCAAATGTAACGGCCGGGGCTCTAATGGCATTGCATTTAATTTATTCAAGTAGGGGCCCATCTATAGTAGGGGCCCATGGTAGTTGCCTAGTTGTGTATGTAAGTAGGTTGTCAATCCAATGCTACTTCTGTATGTAAGTAGGTTGTCAACCCACAGCTACTTCTGTATGTAAGTAGGTTGTCAACACACAGCTACTTCTGTATGTAAGTAGGTTGCCAACCCACAGCTACTTCTGTGTATAATAAGGGCGACAACTCACAGCTACTTCTGTATGTAAATGGGGCGTCAACCCACAGCTACTTCTGTATGTAAATGGGGCCTCAACTCACAACTACTTCTGTGTATAATTAGGGCGTCAACTCACATCTACTTCTGTGTATAATTAGGGCGTCAACTCACAGCTACTTCTGTGTATAATTAGGGCGTCAACTCACATCTACTTCTGTGTATAATTAGGGCGTCAACTCACAGCTACTTCTGTATGTAAATGGGGCGACAACTCACATCTACTTCTGTGTATAATTAGGGCGAAAACTCACAGCTACTTCTGTGTATAATTAGGGCGTCAACTCACAGCTACTTCTGTGTATAATTAGGGCGTCAACTCACAGCTACTTCTGTGTATAATTAGGGCGTCAACTCACATCTACTTCTGTGTATAATTAGGGCGTCAACTCACAGCTACTTCTGTGTATAATTAGGGCGTCAACCCACAGCTACTTCTGTGTATAATTAGGGCGTCAACTCACAGCTACTTCTGTGTATAATTACGGCGTAAACTCACAGCTACTTCTGTATGTAAGTGGGGCGTCAACCCACAGTTACTTCTGTATGTAAATGGGGCGTCAACTCACAGCTACTTCTGTGTATAATTAGGGCGTCAACTCACAGCTACTTCTGTATGTAAGTGGGGCGTCAACCCACAGCTACTTCTGTATGTAAATGGGGCGTCAACTCACAGCTACTTCTGTGTATAATTAGGGCGTCAACTCACAGCTACTTCTGTGTATAATTACGGCGTAAACTCACAGCTACTTCTGTATGTAAGTGGGGCGTCAACCCACAGTTACTTCTGTATGTAAATGGGGCGTCAACTCACAGCTACTTCTGTGTATAATTAGGGCGTCAACTCACAGCTACTTCTGTATGTAAGTGGGGCCTCAACTCACAGCTACTTCTGTGTATAATTAGGGCGTCAACTAACAGCTACTTCTGTGTATAATTAGGGCGTCAACTCACAGCTACTTCTGTGTATAATTAGGGCGTCAACTCACAGCTACTTCTGTGTATAGTTAGGGCGTCAACTCACAGCTACTTCTGTGTATAATTAGGGCGACAACTCACAGCTACTTCTGTGTATAATTAGGGCGTCAACTCACAGCTACTTCTGTGTATAATTAGGGCGTCAACTCACATCTACTTCTGTGTATAATTAGGGCGTCAACTCACATCTACTTCTGTGTATAATTAGGGCGTCAACTCACAGCTACTTCTGTGTATAATTAGGGCGTCAACTCACATCTACTTCTGTGTATAATTAGGGCGTCAACTCACATCTACTTCTGTGTATAATTAGGGCGTCAACTCACAGCTACTTCTGTATATAATTAGGGCCTCAACTCACAGCTACTTCTGTATGTAAATTGGGCGTCAACCCACAGCTAATTCTGTGTATAATTAGGGTGTCAACTCACAGCTACTTCTGTGTATAATTAGGGCGTCAACTCACAGCTACTTCTGTATGTAAATGGGGCGTCAACTCACAGCTACTTCTGTGTATAATTATGGCGTCAACTCACATCTACTTCTGTATGTAAGTGGGGCGTCAACCCACAGCTACTTCTGTATGTAAATGGGGCGTCAACTCACAGCTACTTCTGTGTATAATTAGGGCGACAACTCACAGCTACTTCTGTGTATAATTAGGGCGACAACTCACAGCTACTTCTGTGTATAATTAGGGCGTCAACTCACAGCTACTTATGTGTATAATTAGGGCGTCAACTCACATCTACTTCTGTGTATAATTAGGGCGTCAACTCACATCTACTTCTGTGTATAATTAGGGCGTCAACTCACAGCTACTTCTGTGTATAATTAGGGCGTCAACTCACATCTACTTCTGTGTATAATTAGGGCGTCAACTCACATCTACTTCTGTGTATAATTAGGGCGTCAACTCACAGCTACTTCTGTATATAATTAGGGCCTCAACTCACAGCTACTTCTGTATGTAAATGGGGCGTCAACTCACAGCTACTTCTGTGTATAATTAGGGCGTCAACTCACATCTACTTCTGTATGTAAGTGGGGCGTCAACCCACAGCTACTTCTGTATGTAAATGGGGCGTCAACTCACAGCTACTTCTGTGTATAATTAGGGCGACAACTCACAGCTACTTCTGTGTATAATTAGGGCGTCAACTCACAGCTACTTCTGTGTATAATTAGGGCGTCAACTCACAGCTACTTCTGTGTATAATTAGGGCGCCAACTCACAGCTACTTCTGTGTATAATTAGGGCGTCAACTCACAGCTACTTCTGTGTATAATTAGGGCGACAACTCACAGCTACTTCTGTGTATAATTAGGGCGTCAACTCACAGCTACTTCTGTGTATAATTAGGGCGTCAACTCACAGCTACTTCTGTGTATAATTAGGGCGACAATTCACAGCTACTTCTGTGTATAATTAGGGCGTCAACTCACAGCTACTTCTGTGTATAATTAGGGCGTCAACTCACAGCTACTTCTGTGTATAATTAGGGCGTCAACTCACATCTACTTCTGTGTATAATTAGGGCGTCAACTCACATTTACTTCTGTGTATAATTAGGGCGTCAACTCACAGCTACTTCTGTGTATAATTAGGGCGTCAACTCACATCTACTTCTGTGTATAATTAGGGCGTCAACTCACATCTACTTCTGTGTATAGTTAGGGCGTCAACTCACAGCTACTTCTGTATATAATTAGGGCCTCAACTCACAGCTACTTCTGTATGTAAATTGGGCGTCAACCCACAGCTAATTCTGTGTATAATTAGGGTGTCAACTCACAGCTACTTCTGTGTATAATTAGGGAGTCAACTCACAGCTACTTCTGTATGTAAATGGGGCGTCAACTCACAGCTACTTCTGTGTATAATTAGGGCGTCAACTCACATCTACTTCTGTATGTAAGTGGGGCGTCAACCCACAGCTACTTCTGTATGTAAATGGGGCGTCAACTCACAGCTACTTCTGTGTATAATTAGGGCGACAACTCACAGCTACTTCTGTGTATAATTAGGGCGTCAACTCACAGCTACTTCTGTGTATAATTAGGGCGTCAACTCACAGCTACTTCTGTGTATAATTAGGGCGTCAACTCACAGCTACTTCTGTGTATAATTAGGGCGTCAACTCACAGCTACTTCTGTGTATAATTAGGGCGTCAACTCACAGCTACTTCTGTTGTATAATTAGGGCGTCAACTCACAGCTACTTCTGTGTATAATTAGGGCGTCAACTCACAGCTACTTCTGTGTATAATTAGGGCGTCAACTCACATCTACTTCTGTGTATAATTAGGGCGACAACTCGCAGCTACTTCTCTGTATAATTAGGGCGTCAACTCACAGCTACTTCTGTGTATAATTAGGGCGTCAACTCTTAGCTACTTCTGTGTATAATTAGGGCGTCAACTCACAGCTACTTCTGTGTATAATTAGTGCGTCAACTCACAGCTACTTCTGAGTATAATTAGGGCGTCAACTCACAGCTACTTCTGTGTATAATTAGGGCGTCAACTCACATCTACTTCTGTGTATAATTAGGGCGACAACTCGCAGCTACTTCTGTGTATAATTAGGGCGTCAACTCACAGCTACTTCTGTGTATAATTAGGGCGTCAACTCTTAGCTACTTCTGTGTATAATTAGGGCGTCAACTCACATCTACTTCTGTGTATAATTAGGGCGTCAACTCACAGCTACTTCTGTGTATAATTAGGGCGTCAACTCACATCTACTTCTGTGTATAATTAGGGCGTCAACTCACATCTACTTCTGTGTATAATTAGGGCGACAACTCACAGCTACTTCTGTATGTAATTTGATTTGTTACGTCATGTCCCGGGGCGTCATTGGCGGGGGGGGGGCGGATAAAATAAATAAAAGGTAATGAGAGGTGACAATACTTTTGTTTATTTTGCAACAATATATTTAAAATCCAAAACCTAACCGTTTTTTTTTCAAGATAAACCCTTTTTAAGTGGATTATTAAAATTATCTTTTTTTTCAAACAAGTTGTTGCACATTGGTTTCTTTTTTACGCTAAGTAAATAAATTAAATATTTAAGAAAAGCGTAAAAATAATCGGATTTTGATTGACTACGTTCGTCATAAGATATTTTTAACTAGCAATAAATGGATTCCATTAATAAACCCGACCAAAGCCAGCAACACAGTACATTCTCAAATTATATAGTTTTAGTTAAGAATGCATTACCTGGTCAGGGAGACAATTATCGTGATCTGTCGGGGGATGGGGGAACATCGGTGTCTCCTGGACAGAAAGCAAACCTTTTTACGACAGTGACAGTGACATGATCGCTGAGATTCAATCGAGACCCTGTTACTCGCAGCTGTTGACGGATGTGGTCGGCACTCAGCACTCTTACACTCCATCACACTCTCGCAGCTAGACATTTCTGGCAGAGGGGTTAGGCACATTAACGCTCCTCCTCTGTCCCTCATAGGGTTTTGCCAGTCTAGGCAAGTGTTAAACACTTTTTTTGCCGACAGATGTAGTGGGAACACTCATCCCTCCGGTCTGTAGGCATGGCAGACGCGCATCACACGCCGCCAATAAAATTGGCGTGGTGGGCATTTAACACCCTGTCATGCTAGCAATGGGCATTTAACACCCTGTCATGCTAGCAGTGGGCTTTTAACACCCTGTCATGCTAGCAGTGGGCATTTAACACCCTGTCATGCTAGCAGTGGGCTTTTAACACCCTGTCATGCTAGCAGTGGGCATTTAGCACCCTGTCATGCTAGCAGTGGGCATTTAACACCCTGTCATGCTAGCAGTGGGCATTTAACACCCTGTCATGCTAGCAGTGGGCATTTAGCACCCTGTCATGCTAGCAGTGGGCATTTAACACCCTGTCATGCTAGCAGTGGGCATTTAACACCCTGTCATGCTAGCAGTGGGCATTTAACACCCTGTCATGCTAGCAGTGGGCATTTAACACCCTGTCATGCTAGCAGTGGGCATTTAACACCCTGTCATGCTAGCAGTGGGCATTTAACACCCTGTCATGCTAGCAGTGGGCATTTAACACCCTGTCATGCTAGCAGTGGGCATTTAACACCCTGTCATGCTAGCAGTGGGCATTTAACACCCTGTCATGCTAGCAGTGGCTGTGCAAAAAACAAAACAAACAACAACAACCCAGCCAGACAAGTTCAAATTCACAAGAAATTACTATCTTCTATTTCCTAATTATTTGCTATATTTCTTTATTTACGTGCAAAAAAAAAACAGCCTGAAACTTCCCATTCCCTCCCTCCCACATTTCTCAAAGTCAGAGTCTGAAATGACCTCCCTGGCCTAGTTACGTCACACGCTGCATTGTCGCGTTAATATTTGTGGGGAAAAAACATACATCTAAAACAAGTGTGCGTCTGTTTGACAGTCCACTGATCTATCAAATAATATACACAAGTTTAGCCAATCAACTGATCTATCAAATAACGTACACAAGTTTAACCAATATATTTATTACAAAATTAAGTTCCCTCTCAATATATTTATTACAAAATTAAGTTCCCTCTCAATATATTTATTACAAAATTAAGTTCCCTCTCAATATATTTTTGAAAACCTTCATTCTTTTACCATCAAATAATTTTTTATAACAGACTAAAATGAACGTAAATGTTTTTATATTAATTCTATTCGCCTGATATGTGACGTGGTTTAATTCCAGTGGCTAGAGAGTACAGTGTGAGTCCAATCAGTGCCAACAGGGGCATCATTTCATTCGTGATACATATTATATTACTGGACGATGTCACACTCATAGGGAAGGACTACTGGATCGGGGCCACAGTAGAGATCGGTACCTCGGCCATCTGGGCTGGTCAGTTGAAGGTGACGGCGGTGGCCAAGACTTTATCACAGGTGATGACAAGTGTGTCTGTATTGCTGAATGTTGCTGTCTTATGATGACAAGTGTGTCTGTATTGCTGAATGTTGCTGTCATATCATGACAAGTGTGTCTGTAATGCTGAATGTTGCTGTCATATCATGACAAGTGTGTCTGTATTGCTGAATGTTGCTGTCTTATGATGACAAGTGTGTCTGTAATGCTGAATGTTGCTGTCTTATGATGACAAGTGTGTCTGAATTGCTGAATGTTGCTGTCTTATGATGACAAGTGTGTCTGTATTGCTGAATGTTGCTGTCTTATGATGACAAGTGTGTCTGTAATGCTAAATGTTGCTGTCTTATGATGACAAGTGTGTCTGAATTGCTGAATGTTGCTGTCTTATGATGACAAGTGTGTCTGAATTGCTGAATGTTGCTGTCTTATGACGACAAGTGTGTCTGTATTGCAGAATGTTGCTGTCTTATGATGACAAGTGTGTCTGTATTGAAGAATGTTGCTGTCATATGATGACCAATGTGTATGTATTGCTGAATGTCGTTATCATTTGATGACAAGTGTGTCTTGTGTTACTGGGTGTTTACACCTTTTGTTTTGTTTAAAATGTTTCCTTTAAAAAAAAGCTTGGTAATTTATTTATTTCATGATTGTAATTTTTTTTACATGCAAAGTTTTAAAAAAGAGACAATGGAAATTAATTAATTAAGTTACATCAATATATTACAGTAATTGTATTCTTATTTTCAGGTTTGCTATGGTAATTGTATACCTACTTGCAGGTTTATTACAGTAAAATATTATTACTTAATTTTTTTTTTCAAGAAACAATCTGTGTAGTATTTGTTTCAAAGACAGATCATATTCTTATGACCACTATTTGTGGATGTTTGTCATAATTAGTTATATCAAAGTGTCTTTACTACAACATTAGTCCCGCTGAAAGTTTCTTTACTTCAACATATACCATGCTCAAGGTTACTTTACTTTAGCTTTAGTCCTGCTGAAAGTTTCTTTACTTCAACATATACCATGCTCAAGGTTACTTTACTTTAGCTTTAGTCCTGCTGAAAGTTTCTTTACTTCAACATATACCATGCTCAAGGTTTCTTTACTTTAGCTTTAATCCTGCTGAAAGTTTTTTTTTCTACTTTAACATGTCCTGCTCAAGGTTTCTTTACTTGAACATTATGCCAGGTCACAAATACAATCTTTGTCATAATATCCAGCGCCGCCGCTGCAAGGGGGGGGGCAACATAATCACATGACATGGCCCCCATACCTAAAGGGCCCGCCAGGTGCATCAATCTATCATAAAAAAAGAGCAATTTGTGGGTTTGATCATAGAGTCCCGGCTGGTGCAGACTGTCATGGGCTCAATATTTGCCGATGGCAGCCCTGTCATATTTATAGCCCAATACAACATGATCCAACAGATCTAGTTGATTTACATAATAATGAACAGGGTGCGCTATAAGTCTTCATTACATTCACAGGCGATCAATCCAACATTTACTATTGCTTTAAAGAATGAGACATCTGTCAGTTCTACAAAACCAGGCATCATTCAAGTGGACATGCTCATTCCAGAGAGTTCTTCTGGTAATTGTTTTTTGTTTATTAATTATACATCTCAGTTGTCAGGACTAGCTTATTATTTTCGCTTATAACTAAAAAATATCATACTACGACAAA